>SJYA01004124.1:5762-16973 GCA_006410615.1 Neotragus moschatus
GACGGTGGGGGAGGGGAGTGAGGGAGGGCGGGACCCAGCCCAGCAGCCTGTGCGGTGCTGGGACCTGCGCACAGCGCCTCCGAGCACCCGCGTGTCTCCGTCATCCTACACTCCACGCGCGCTCTTCTCCCTAAATCCTGTAACTAAAAGTTTGTTTTACAAACTGTGAAACAAGAAGCTATGTCACTGCTGGTCCACTTTTCAGTAATAAAGTTATAATTTCAAGGTCAGCTTTCAAAATGATTCAAGTGTTTTCTAAAATAGCGTTCAGGAAATAGTTATGTAATGACAGAAAGTGGAAAGACATAGCAACATACTCTTTAGAGATTCTTTAGAGTATAAAAAGAAGGTGACTTTATATCTTAGCTGTATTTTTTAATACGACAGAAGAGCTACAGGAAATATTTGGGAGTAATGAGGGGTGTGAATGTGGCATGAGCGTTTTCTGAAGTGATTGAAACAACAGTAACTTTCTTTTTTGTTAAAATTACTATTAGGTTATGTAGGAGAATTTTTTGCTCCCTTAGAAAATGAATGTTGAAGGTTTAGGCCTGAGTAACTGTGACCCCTATAATCCACTTTCAAAAGGTTCAGGAGGACGTGTGAATGTGTGTCTGTGTGTGAGAGAGAGCACACGTGTGTGTGCACCTGCTTAGGCCTGTGTGTGTCTGTGTGTGTGTCTGTGCAGGCCTTGGTGTGTGTGTGTATCCGTGTAGGCTTATCTATGTGTGTGTGTCTGTGTAGGCCTGTGTGTGTGTGTATCTGTGTAGGTCTGTGCATCTGTGTAGATGTGTGTGTGTGTGTGTAGGCCTGTGTGTGTGTGTGTGTGTAGGCCTGTGTGTGTGTGTGTGTGTGTGTCTGTATAGGCCTGTGTGTGCGTCTGTGACTCGCACTCACCCGTACTAGGCAGTGGGCATGACATGGCCCGTGGAGGCACAAAGCACCTTTGCCGCCTCCACTCTGCTCAAGCATGCACTGAGCCTGTGCCCTGCTGAGGGCAGAACTGGGCGTCCCCTTTACTGCCTGGGTGAGGACAAGCTCTGGGTGGGGTGTCTGGGCCGGCCCCCACGCCGCCTAGGGGAGCTGGTCCCCATCCAACAGAGCTTCATCCTGGGGTCACCAGACTGGCCGTGACCCCCGCCCACAGGGGGCTTTCCAAGGCCAAAGCCCTTACCTGTCACAGAGCTGCAGGTAAGCTCTGAGTCCGAGGCTCCTTCCTCACTCAGCACTGCGTCTTCTTGTGTCGTGTCTGACTAAGGAAAGTAACTATACCTGCATCCTCAGTGTGATAATGTGTGTACGTGAGGCTGCAGTTGGAAAGGCCCACGATGACGCAGGAAGTTCCTCTTTGTGAGAAGCAGTGTGCGTGCTCTCCTGAAAATGCGCTCTATCACCCATAAATAGATCGTCTCTGTCTTTCACAGGCTCTGGAGTTGCGAGGCAAGATGTCAGAGCTGTGTGAACCCTGTCTTTAGTTCATTCTCACACAGAAAGCAGAAGGGACTTGTTAGTGTCCGAGCGCCCCGGGCACTCATGGCACCGTCGAGCTGGGCCCCCATCCCAGGAGCGTGAACAGAGCGGGGAGCCCGGCCGCCCCGGCGTCAGACACGGGGTCGCAGCGAATGTGAACCCCCTGCTGCCCTGACGCCCTGCACTGCTTCCAGGGGACGTGGGCTTCTGCAGCCGCAGGGGCGCAGAGAGAGGCACAAACAGCCCAGAGGTGATGGCCTGACGCAGCTTATTCAGAGGGTCTAGAAAGCAAACTACAGGGAGGAAGGAGGAGGGGGGAGGGGACAATAAAGGTCAAAGCACCGACCTGATTCTGTAAGAAACAGGGACCAAGGCATTCGCCTGCCTGGCCTCCAGCACTCAGTGTTAGCGCATCATTCTTGTAAAGTAAAACAGACATCCTCATTAGCTGGGTTTATCAAGAAGGGCTGGACTGTGGTCTCTGTTCCTTGTCCCAGGCTCCCCTAGGTGTCTCAAGCGGTGAAGAACCCACCTGCCGATGCAGGAGATACAGGAGGTGTGAGTTTGATCCCTGGGTCGGGAAGGTCCCCTGGAGAAGGATAAGCAGCCCACTCCAGTGCTCTTGCCCGGAAAATTCCATGGACAGACAAGGCTGGCGGCTACAGTCTATGGGGCAGCGTGAGTGGGACACACCTGAGTGAGCACACACACACATTCTTTGTTGTAAGAAAATTGTATTTATGTGAAATATAGGTTTATATCTCTAAATTATAAAATAGGTGCCATGCTGTAGAAATATGCTGAGGTTACATTTGCTACATTAGGCCACCTAGCTTCCTGCTCTAACGTGTGCAAGTGTATTTCCTGCTTACACCACGGCCCTGCTGCAGCTGGGCAGCCCTGTCCTTCCGCCAGCAGCCTGCCATCTGCGCTCAAGGCTCTGGAAAATGGCGGGAGGAGGTCAGTGGGGAGCTGAGAAGTGCAGGGTTTCTGGGGCCGGAGTGAACCTCCCATCTCTTGGAAATCAGGTTCTAGACCCAGTCCTGCCTGGAGAGGAGCTGGTGAGCGCAGATCCCCAGATAGGGACCCCGGCCCCAGGCCCACGTCCTCCTGGAGCAGGTCGGCAGGGGCAAGTGACCTGTCCACTGTGCGTCCAGACCACGGTGCGTCCATGCAGACCCCCGGTGCACACAGACACACGCATCCCACGGCTCCCCTTCCTGGTCCCACCCCGTCCCCGTGAGGTCACGGGTGCCATCTGGCCCACAGGCCTGCCTCCCAGGGAGGAAGCGGACTCAGCTCTGAAGGTCATCCCTGTTCCCTCAGATGCGCTCAGGCTGACTCACCCCTTAAACGCCGTCTGTGAACTTGGAACTTGCTTAATGCAGGATCGTCCTGTGGGTAGACCATCACGAGAGTGTCTGTTTCTGAAACAGCAGGCCTGGCCCTAGAATCGAGATTTTCAGGGCCCCTCCAGGACTGCCTACCTGAGCATCACCTGGGGTGATTGTTTTCTCCATAAATTTGTGACCTATTATATCAGTGAGGACCCGAGTGTGAACTTTTTAAATGAATACCCCACAGATTCTTATTGTGTCAATGGAGGGTGTTTGTCCTCATCCACAGTCACTCATCAAGCTGGTGAGCCCCTAGTCTTCCCACGCCCCGTCCTGCACCATGACCCCTGACCCCTCGAGGCTGGCTGCCCACCTCCACCCTCTTCATGCCTGAGGCCCGGTGAGCCTGGTTCTTCTTCTTTCCTTAAATCTCATTACCTGTGATCTGCGACCTGGCAAATATAATTACTTATCTTCTCTTTAACATTTTCTAAAATCTTTTTATTATGGGTGATCCAAAGAGTAGCCAAACTCACTTTTTCTACACCCCATCAGCCTTGCCTTCTCAGACGTAGGTTACTTTGAAGCAAATCCATGCTCGTGTATAATTTTATCTAGAGATACAGTAGTATAAATTGCTAAAATATGAAAGTTCTTTTTTATAAAAGCATAACCACCTACCAAACCTTTTAAAATAAAAAAGGCTTTATTTTCATCAACTATTAAGGCAGGACTCAGAGTTCCAAGACTGTCTCAGAAGCTTCTTTGTAGAGTTTGAGTCAAACTCATACTCAGGGCCTCTTGCTGGGGTGACTGCAGCAGCTCCGTTGCCCACAGGAGCGCCCCCGTCTCCTCCCCCTTGTAACCACAGGGGCGAAGCTGCCCGCTCGGCCTGCAGGGGGCACCAGCTCGGCCTGCAGGGGCCGCCTGCTCGGCCTGCAGGGGGCGCCAGCTGGGCCTGCAGGGGCCGCCTGCTCGGCCTGCAGGGGGCGCCAGCTGGGCCTGCAGCGAGGCTGCCCGCTTGACCTGCAGGGGGCGCCAGCTGGGCCTGCAGCGAGGCCACCCGCTTGGCCTGCAGGGGGCGCCCACTCGGCCTGCAGGGGGCGCCGGGTGGACCTGCAGCGAGGCCACCCGCTTGGCCTGCAGGGGGCGCCAGCTGGGCCTGCAGGGCCCGCCAGCTGGACCTGGCCGCTGTCCTCTCTGCGTCTCAGTTGCTGTACTCCTCTGACCTCTGTGTCTCTGCAAACGGCTGGGTCAGAGGCGGCGTGAGACTCAGATGTGGCTTGTGTGCCCCTGCTTCATCAGAAGGAGAGAGAAGCCCGTGAGGTCTGCTGTCCCTGCCTGCATTGCTACGTTGGACGCAGGTCGCGCGTCATCAGCCTAACCATCTGTTAGAAAGTCACCCGCCGACGTTTTCGGTTGGTGATGCTCGCACGAGCCCCAGAGCTGCTTCGGGTTTACGGACTGGCCTCCCCATCTGCCTTCAGTGATTCGCTGGGATGCTTTCCCGAAGGGGTGCTTCCTCCTCTTATTGTTTGCCTCCTTTTCTATAAGAAAACACAGTAAATCCTTCTGGCCCTTGACCCCCTTCCCAAATGGAGGCATCCCTTCTCTTTCCATGAGGTCTGTAAACCCTAAGGGGGAAGGCATTTATTGGAGACAAAGTTGGTCTCTTGGGAAGTTTTCCTAGTGCTTGCTAAGATTGCGTCGTCTGACTTTTGCACACACTTATACTGATGAGGACAGAAAGGGTGGGTCCATAGCAGGCACTGTGTGCTGTGTGGTTGGCACGTACATTGTCCCATTAAAACCCCTCCACAGCCACGAGGGTGACGCTCCGAGTCTTTCTGTCTGCAGTCAGGAATCCAAGGTGTGAAGTGGGTGGGTGGGGTCTTGTCCACAGTTGTCCGCCTGTGAAGCTGGAGCCCCAGTTCTGAGAGCTGGTTCAGCTCCGTGCATGGCACATTCTGGACTCATGAGCATCTTCCTGCATGTCTGTGGGGCGAGGGGAGGGCAAGGAGGCACCGCCCAGAGGATGTTCAAGGAAAAGCTGCTCTCGGCCATTCCCTGCAGAGAGCGCAGGCGGTTAAGGCGGTAGCGTCTGGGGTTTAAGGTCATCTGGGTGGTTAACTGGGCTGGAGGCTGCTGGGGGCTCCAAGTCCAGAAGTTGCTCCTGGCTTCTCCATCCCACAGGTGTGCTTCTTTACACAATAGAAGGTCGGGGGCCCACAGCTTTGGGTAGGGGACACAGGCCCACCTGCTGAAGCGTGGCGTTAAGTGTCGGCTTTGAGGGCAAGTGGGCATGGGTGTGTGCAGGAGGGGCGCTGGCCTCAGCACCTTCGTCTGTACTCCAGAACACCTGCGACCTGGCAGGGAAGCTCAGGCCACACACACACCCCTGCTGTGCAGGCAGTTTCAGGGTGTTTCCTTCAGGTGGCCATCCCCACCACCTCTTCAGGCACACCTGTGAGCCTAGTTAGAGCATGCAGGCACATGGTAGATGGGGTCTGCTCAGTCTTGGTGCCAGAGTGCAGGAGAGTCCAGGACCCCGGACTGCTGAGCCTGTTTGGAGCTGGCAATCCCCTGGGACTCCAGCCACAGCTCCACGTACCTCACCATGTCTGCAGTTCAGGTGAATGGCAGCTCCCTCGGCATTGTGCTGACCCCCGCTGGCTTCCCCGTGTGTTTTCCAGGCCTGAGAGGCTGATTTGGCCTGACTCTGGGACACAAGTCCCAGGAGCATGTGTGCTGTCCCTGCCCTGGCCGTTCGCTACGGCCGTCTGTCCTTATTAACTTGAAAACAAGCAGGGGGACTCCTCTCATGCCATCAGAAGTTCTTTCTGATGTTAGCTTACACTTCCTCCACAATTATGGACTGAAAGTCACTCAGTTGCATCCAACTCTTTGCCACCCCATGGACTATATATTCCATGGAACTCTCCAGGCCGGAATACTGGAGTGAGTAGCGGTTCCCTTCTCCAGGGCATCTTCCCAACCTAGGGATTGAACCCAGGTCTCCCGCATAGCAGGCAGATGCTTTGCCAGCTGAGCCACCAGGGAGTCTCCCGCGATTAAGGGCATTTAGCCCCCTGCCACCAGTCCCGGGGCTGCAGTGAGCAGCAGGACGGCCCGTAGGCGAGGGCGCAGACTCGAGGCACTCTGTCCCCCGACTTCCAGGGAGCAGAAGCTCTGGCTGCACCTGTCCCAGGAAGACCGGGAGACGACTCACGGCCATCGCCGCCTGTGGCTCCGTGTCGATGTCTATGCATGGTTGCAAGTGTGTGCGCGCGCGCGTACACTGCGTGTGAGCCAGTGTGCCTGGGCGTTCACGTGCACGTGTTATGTGAGGACAGAGGGAGGGAGCGGGCAAAGCTGAGCCCTAGATGAGAACGGAGCCCCTGCACACTCATCCGGATTCCAGCAGGAGGCAGCACGGCGACGGAGGCTGGCTGGGCTTTGGCTCTGGGTCGTGTGTGAGGGGGCCCGGGATGCTAGGAGCGGGTTCTCACCGGAACTGCAGGTTCTGTGGGGAGAAGCCGAGGGGTGGCAGCCTGGAACATGCACGTTCCTGGCTAGCTGACTCCCTGCTCAGGGCGCTGCTTCACGGCTCCCTGAGAATCTGCCAAGCCTTTCCTTGCAGATTTTCTCCCGGGAAACGAGGACAGGGAATCAGAAGCGTTTTTACTTAAATCTGCCTGGCAAGAGCCAGGGCGTATTTAGCTTTCATCTCACTGACAACACTCCAAAACCCACTGGCAGGGCTCTGGCGTGATCTGGGCGTGCCGTTCGCTGCTTTGGCTCACAGGACAGATGCGATGCAGAGCAGAGCTTCAGGGGCCAAAACCGCCTAAATGCAGCCTTGAGAGCTGCCAGCCACCCGGACGTGAAGACGACCTTCTCGAAGCCGCTGGAGAGAGAGGACTGGGACCCAGAACAAGGACCCAGGTGTGAACTCCCTTCCAGGGCTCGGTGTGTGACTCACGTCTGAAGTCCTTGAGATTCTGAACATCTGCACAGTGGTTCCTTTGTCTGCTCTGGTTAAAGTTTATGGAAATAAGACCCACTCTAGTCCTAAGAGAGCCCCTGACTACTGCTGACAAATCTCAAAGACCAGCCAGTGTGATAACAAGCTCAGCAGGAAAACACATTTCTATAGCAACAGGCATTTTCTCTTGAATTAAGGGAAAGCAAAAGCAGAGCATCCTACCCTATAAGAAAAGCATATAAAATTATAAGGGAAACCACGGCATTTTTGCTTCCTTGGAGTATTCATGAAATGTGGCATGGTTTTCTCAGTCTCCATCTGGTGTCTCTTCTCACACGTCCAATGCACATGCCATCTGAGCTTCTCAGGAGTCCTGACTTTGTCAATAAAAAACATGTTAGAAATGGTGTTCTTTGTGAAAATCATAGTGAAACTGAATGTACGGATGGGAGAGTTAGACAATAAAGAAGGCCGAAGAATTGACGCTTTAACTGTGGTGCTAGAGAAGACCCTTGAAAGTCCTTTGGACTGCAAGGAGACCGAGCCAGTCAATCCTAAAGGAAATCAACCCTGAATATTCATTGGAAGGACTGATGCTGAAGCCAAAGCTTCAATACCTTGGCCACCTGATGTGAAGAACCAACTCATTGGAAAAGACCCTGATGCTGGAAAGATTGAGGGCAGGAGGAGAAGAGGGTGACAGAGAATGAGATGGTTAAATGGCATCACTGACTCAATGGACATGAGTTTGAGCAAGCTCTGGGAGTCAGTGAAAGACAGGGAAGCCTGGTGTGCTGCAGTCCACGGGGTCGCAAAGAATTGGACACAACTTAGAGGCTAAGAAACAACAGCAACCATTAAATCAGTATTCATTACAACTTACTCTCACTACCTGCCATTTCCCTTAAAAGTGACAGGAAACTTCAGAATGACAAGAGAGTTTCACTAAATGCTTGTCTTATAGAAGCCTAGTCCATGGGCATATTAAGTTTGCTTAATTACTTGATAAAATGATAGGCTACTTGATATATTCTTATTAACTAAGTTGTGAATAATAATAATAATGCTTCCTATCTGTCTGTCTATATATATATATATATCACTTTTCCTTTTAAAAGTGCCCTCACTACATTACATAATTTCATCACAGAGTTTTAAGAGCCAAGATAAAACCTAAAAAGCAAAACTGATAATTCCTCTTATAATTTTAGACAGTGCATTCACTGATCAGGATTATTTTTTTATTCTATAAAAATGTCTTCAAATTCCATGTTTCTGAATGACTGAGTAGCCCTAATATCTAATTGGAGTGGTTACTTAATCAGCATTTTAGTAGAACACATATTTTGTCAAACCATTTTACCAGGATCAAAACTCTGTGGTCCAAGATGGACTTGATAGAAATGTGTGGAAATGAGCAGCAAAGAAAAGTAGTTTTGTTTTCACTAGAAATCCTGACAAAGTTCAATGAGAACGTGCTTGCTTTTCCTCATCTCCCCCACGATCCTCCGACTGACCTCCTGTCTCAACAGGGACCACCTGCAGCGTCTTAGTTCCCACCAGGACCATCCACTCTGCCTTGAATGGAGTCTCTCATGTGCCATCAGGCTGCCCCGTGGCCCAGAGGCTGGCTCCGACCCCACAGTCCCCTCCTCTGCCCTGACCTTTGCTAAGTGAAAGACAGACGTCAGAGGATGAAAACCAGCCTCATGCTCTTTTGGGAGGGATCAGAACACTTTAATGGCTCCAATGAGTCAAAATAAACTGCAATAAATCCCCAGTCTACATTTAATTTTTAAGTTAGACGTTTTTCACACTTGCTCATGAGAATTGAATAGTCTGATTTTTTTGAAAACATTTTACGTAAAAACATGTAATTCTCAGTCAATTTGCATGTGCTTATATAGATATTTGGGAGTAGACTCCTTTTTTTCTTGTCAAAGCATGATTCCTTTCTTGGGGTGCTCTGGAAAACCAGAAGACCACCTTTTCAGGAAGCCAGATTTCTGTCTGGTGAATCTGTGCTTTGTGCTACCTTGACGTTTGAGGATCTAAGTGGTAGCCACCCTGATCTTGAGATGAATAACTCCTTCCCCTGCCTGTTAGCTGCTGAGAACATGCTTTTCCTTCCAGGTTGCAATTGAAAATACAGAGGCCCTGAGATACATGCAGGCCTCCTACAACTAAATAGATGTCCTGAATCCATGAGCTATAATTCAGAAATTATAGCTGAATTATAACTCAGAAATATCCTCTTAGGAGAGCTTTCCAGCCTCCTTATTCCAAATTTTAAAAATCATATTTACAGGTTTTATGTGCAGTTTAAAAATCCATTTTGTGCCAAGGAGCATTATATTTGAAATAACAATATTTTGAAATCTATCTGTCTTCTCTGCTCCAGATACCAGTTAAGTGAGTTGATGTTTATTCTCTCCTGATCACTATTGAGGGCCTAGAGATGCTACCATCTCCCTTTCATGTATAAAAATGTGAAGCTTCGAAGAATGGAGTCGCACAGGTAGTAAGTGACGGAACAGGGTTTTGAACAACCAGGTGCTGGAAGCCAGCACCCACTGCCAGAAGCGAGAAATGACACTCACAGAAAATAAAGGCGACGAAGTTGACATCAGAAGTGGAAGATCAAGCAGTCTGGGGGCTTTGTGAGCAGAGAAAGTGGGTCCAGACAGCTCCAGGAGGTGCCAGCCACAGGACAGGCGAGATGCCGTAGGTCACCGACAGAAGCTTATCCAGTGTCCAGTGCACAATATTTGGGGAGTAAGAAGGCTTAGAAACCGAAGACAGTATATTGCCCTGGAAAGATCAAGGGTTTCTGAGTCAGACAGATCTGGGTCCAAATCCTGGCCTGGGACAGACGGCGGCAGGCAAGTGTGATCTCATGGTAACACGGGGTGACCTTAGGAAGCCTTCTTTGTGTCCATTCAGTGGACCCTCAGTAAGTGGTGGGTTATCTATAGACAGAAAAAGTGTTTATTGGGATATAATTGCTTTTCAGTGTGTTAGTTTCTGCTGCATCACTTTGTGAGTTAGCCGTATGTGTTATCTCACATGGCCTGTCTTAAACATAGGCCTCCAGAAGCACCGCTGGGTCCTATCTAAGTGTTCTGAAGGACGGAGACTGTAGCCTTGTGGACAAGAAGTCCCATTCATTTTAACATCCAGCAGTGACATTGAGCCACTTCCAAGAGGAAAGTGACCTTCCTTGGGTACTTTTGACATGGGTGATTATAATGGATATGAACTTTTTTTATTTGACTGATTATAAAAATCCAAGCTCATACTTTTTGAAGAAAGTCATCCTAAGCAAAGACTTTTGAATCTGACTATAGTATTTCATTCTTTAGGTAATCAATTGATGCCTCGTTAACTTCAAGTGCCAGAGCGTGTTACTTTTAATTTTCCTAAGCTATCAAGTTAATAAATCTTCATTAATGTAAGTATTGTTTACGCAGAGTGGCTCAGCCAACAGGTGATGAGAAGGTCTCAAGCCCCGGGGCTGAGGAACCAGCACTTTGGAAGGCTTCTTCTTCCATCACAGTCTGAATGAAATTAAGCCCTTCCAGTATAAACGCACTCACAGGGAGCAAAGCATGCCCCTTGCCCTGCGACATCTGCTGAGCTGCGATGCCGTCGCTAAAAGTTATAAAACTGAACACAGATGGTCGAGAAGTGCCCCAGACCCTCCTAGGCTGCACCCCCTTCCCAGCCAATGCCAGGCCCTCTCCTCTTCCGCTCTGCCCACCTCCCCGCTCCCCCTCTAACCACGCGCTCAGCCCACAACATCCCTTTCCTCAGCCCTTAGGTTCATCTGCGCCGCTTTCCTAAGCCCTTAGTTTCATCTGTGCGTTCTCCTTTGGGCCCCTCCTTCCACCTGGTCACCACCTGGCCCCCCGGAGCCTGTGCGCAGTGAGTCCGCGTTGCTTTCTCCTTCAAATCTCTTCAAAGGGTGGTTTCAGCTCTTCACTTTGCCTTGAGTCCTCCATGGACTTCCTGAGCCTCCTCCAGCTTCAGCCAAACTCATTAACGTCACTGCATTCTGACTTCCGAATCCAACTTACATGTTTTAAATCCATCTCCATGGGCCTCCCATCAAAGTGCGTGCAGTGCCACTGGTCGCGTTTCAGCGAGATTTCCTGTGCACCCTCCCTCCTCCCCTCCCTCCTCCCCTCCCTCTTCTCCTCCCTCCTCCCTTCCCTTCTTCCCTCCCTCCCTCGCTCGCCCGCTTGGGCCAGTTCGCCCAACCTCACGTCCAATTCGGCTGTGTCTCCTGTCAGGCCAGACGGAAACTCCGCTGAGCAGAACCCGCCGCCAGAATGCTGCTCCTGCTGCTGGGTATCATCGTCCTCCACGTGGCCGTGCTGGTGCTGCTGTTCGTGTCCACCATCGTCAGCGTGAGTGTCC
>SJYA01004124.1:18683-29102 GCA_006410615.1 Neotragus moschatus
CCGCCTCCCGCCACCCCTCCCTCCTCCCCTCCCTCCTCCCCTCCTTCCTCCCCCTGTTTCCTCACTTCCTATGCACACATTTCTCACATGGGAAGCTTGGTTGTGTATTTTGCATCTTTGAAGAAAAATAAGACTGAAACTGTTAGACCAGTCAGATAATAGAGGGAACTCCAGGTGTTGGAATGAGACAGATATTTGGATGTTATTAATGTTCAAAACAAAGAAGCATCATTTAGGCTGCAATTCCTAAGAAAAAACTCACTTGCAGCAAAGCCGGTGGGGGAGGGGGCGGGGTCTGAGGCTCTTTTGAAAAAGAAAGTTACCAGGTCAGAGAAAGAGAGGGCTCGGGCTCGCTGACTTCACCTCTAAGCTGCGCTTTCTAAGTTAAACACTGACTTCAGTTCAGTTCAGTTGCTCAGTCGTGTCCAGCTCTGCAACCCCATGGACTGTTGCCCATCAGGCTTCCCTGTCCATCACCAACTCCCGGAGCTTGCTCAAACTCATGTCCATCGAGTCGGTGACGCCTTCCAACCATCTCATCCTCTGTCGTCCCCTTCTCCTCCCACCCTCAATCTTCCCAGCATCAGGGTCTTTTCCAGTCAGTTCTTCACATCAGGTGGCCAAAGTATTGGAGCTTCAGCTTCAGCATCGGTTCTTCCAATGAATATTCAGGGCTGAATTCCTTTAGGACAGACTGGTTTGAGCTCCTTGCAGTTGACCTACTTTCCTGTATTACCAAGAGTGTGCCATAGATGCGCCCCTAAAATCTGCATTAGATTTCAGTTACTAGTGTTAAGAATGGCTCTATTTGCTCTAGTTTTAAAATATGTCCAAAAGTTGAGCTGAAACCTAAGTTACCAGCAGTGTGACAGGTCGGCTCATCACTTATCTGAAGGTCTCCTCTGCTTCCTAGAGGGATGACCCGGGCCTGGAGAAGGGAGCCCTCAGGGACTCCTCACAGCCCAGCCTCGCGCCTTCCTAGGGATAACTGAGGCCTCAGACCTCAGCTCACCCGTCACCCCCTCAATCTCTGCCTCCCCTACGGGGAGGGAGGCCACAGGGTGGGAAGGGACAGCGGGTGGCAGACGTGAACTCTGGTTATTGTAAGATGTGGACGGTGCAGAGGCTGAGGTGAAGACGGTGGGCAGCTGGGCCGAGCTGGGTAGTGGAGGCCTGGGCATGCACTGGAGCACTGTGAACCCGCAGTGACCTTAGAGACAGTGGGCGCAGGTGAGCCGTGCCGCAGACGTGGACACAGGGGTCTGCAGCATGGCGGGGCTCAAGTCTCAGCCCCTCACCCACAGCTCAGTCCTGCCGGACTGACCACATGCTCTCCTGCTCCCCGCGGGGCTGCTGAAGGCAGACGAGCCGCACAGAGCCGCTCACGAGGCAGATGCAGGGTCGGGGGACGAGGGGACCTGTCAGACCGGCGGGGGCTCTCAGGGGCTCGGGGTTTGGCCTGTCCGAGCCGCTCGGCTCCAGCGCCTTGGGCACTAGAATCCACCGCATGCTCAGCAGTGTGAAGACACGTGGGCCTCAGCGGTGACGTCCTCCTGGGGCTGTGTGTGTCCAAGCGGAGCTTCCTGTCTCTGAGGACGGCTTCCTCACGCCCACTTCACCCCAGCAGTGTCTCAGGGGTAACTCTGTGTGCTTTTTATACATTAATAACTTGCTCCACCCAAGGATATAATCGGGAAACAATCACTAGTTTCTGGGAAGGGATGAATGAGCAGGAGGGAGGGAGGAGGGAGGAACGAGAAAGGGATGGGGGGGGGGGAAACGTACAGGGTGCAGAGCCCAGGGAGGTCGTCTGTGGACCCGGTCACCAGGCCAAGGGACACATCCAATCCCAGCAGGAGAGCAAGGCTGGTTCCAGCTGCTGGAACTTACTGGACCGAGGAGGGGACAGGTTTCCTGGGCAGTCTGTGAATGACGGGGACGCCATCTGTTCCTTGAATGACTGGGAGCCACCAGGAAGCCACCGGGGGAGCACTGACCCTTTGGTGGTCCACCTGGGGTGTGACCTTGGGACACAATCTCTCATGCTGGCACGTCCCCTCTGGGGTTTCCAGTGTCCGGGGTGTCGCGGAGGACAGACGGGGAGGCGGGCGGCCCTGCTCTCTCCAGCTCCCCTGGGCCCGGCCTGCTCCGGCGGTCTCGTTTGCGAGCCATGTGAGTCACCGCTGTGCTCAGGCCTCTTCTTTGTGCCTTTAGTGGTGAAATCATTATCACACATTTCTGCCACTCTGCTCGATTTTCTAGTAACTTACTGGGGACCATGAGGCCCTGCAGGGTGTGGGAGGTGGACTCTGTGTCCCCTCGGGCCAGAGGGGAGCTCTCTCCTCAGTGGCCCCTCACAGCTGCTTCTGACTGCATTCTCTATCTGGCTTTTAAAATGACAGATCCAGCTGGAGTCTGAAGTTTGTGATGTCTGTTTCTTTCTTGAAGGGGAAGTGAAAAGCAGAGTTGTTAAAATTCAAAGCTGAATGGCTTCTGGTGGCCAGGAGACAGGGCGGCAGATGGGCCCGTGTCTCAAGTGGCAGTGATTCGTTGTCTGGTGAGGGGTCCCAGGTGGACGGAGCGGCCCACCATGTGCCCCAGCTGTCCCGATGCCGGCATTCAGCGGCCACCGTTTCCGCTCTTGGAAGAATCAGCAGCCTGTCTGCAGGCTGTCAGCCTGTGAACCACAAACCTGCCGCTCCAGTCCTCTAGGGCAGAGAGGACCCGGAGTCCTTGGGAGTCACTGTCAGGCCACAGCTGAAATTTTCTTGGCAGAGTCAGTGGCTTCCACTGAAAAGGACGTGTACCCGAGCAGAGTGAGCTGGGGGTTCCTGTGACTCACTCACCTTCAGACTCCGCAAGGCCAGACCCTGCCTGAGGCACAGCTGACGGGCGGCGTCCCCCTCCATTCCCCCCGCGCATCTGCCCAGAGCCATCGCCAGCTCGCGGGGGCCGCTGTGTGCCGTTCAGGGCTGCAGCCTCTGTCCTGCCGTGGCTTTGACAGCCTCTGACCCTGGTGCAGACTTGAAAGCCTCTGGGCTGCAATGGCTGCCTGACTGAGGGCTTCATTATCATCCAGAGGCAAGTGTACATCGCACGTGACTTGGTCATGGAATGTTCATCTCCAAAATGCCTCTGTCTGAGAGATTTGCAAGCCCTGGATCTTTTCAAGGCTGCTAGCAGCTGGAGTTCAGCTGCAGCTCCCGATGGGTTTTGAATGCTAATCACTGCGGTACCCAGTTGTGGCCGAGTCTCATTGCTGAGGGAGACCATCCATCGTGGCGCCGTCACGAGCCTGCGATGGCTTCAGAGGGGAGGTAACAGACAGTATAGATCCGTCCGTTCCTGCTCCACGTATCACACTGACAAGAGCCTTATATTTAGAGCCGGCGGGCTTGGGGGACGTTTAAGGTCACGCTGAGCCGTGTCTGGGGTTTTGCTGCAGAAGCACCGCTATCAAGCAACCGTGTGTATGGTACGGTTGCTGTTTAAATGGGTGTCAGCTCGCTGATTAGTCCAGAACAAATGCAGGAGGAAAATCAGAGAAAGCGCGGAAGCAGAGGGGCAGGCTCACCGCCAGAAGTGCTTGCTCACGCCAGCAGGACTTTTATTCCTGAATCCCAAGGACAGGCCTTGGGCAGGCTGCTCCTGGTCAGGACACAGGGACAGCCCACTGCCCCTACAGACGTGCCTTTCTGCCCGTCCAGCTCCGTGGCCACACGTGCCTGCAGGGGTGGGTGAGCAGGCAGGGCACTGCACACAGCAGGCCGGGGGGCCCCTCTCACCAGCCCCGAGAGGCGGCCCCCAGAGGGCGGGGCTGGGTCCTCACCACCCACTCCTGGTACTTGGGCATCGCTGCCAGCCCCTCTCCACCTTGGGCATGCATGATGGGGGAGGCATTTCATTCTGACCCTAACATCCATCACTGCCATTTCCTTGATGTTTAAAGGAAGAAGATACCCTAATCTCTAGGCCAGACTGCACAATGCATCATAAAAATTACTTGAAAAATATAAAACACGCTTTGAACGTGCTTATTCAGTAGCACAGCATCTGTGTAACTTGGGCTGTGCTCATTAGAGCCAGCTCCAGGCATTGCCAAGTCTGACCTCGTGGTGCCAATGACTCTTTTGTCAACATAAGAAAATAAGCGTGAAAATATTCCAGGTTGTCACTGTCTGGGTGGGACTGGACAAACATTTAGGTTTCCTTATTTTCTAGATACAAAGGACAGAAGTCCTGTGGACAACGATTCATTTTTTGAAGTAACCGTTTTATAAAAGTCCTTGCATAGCTATCTCTGTGCCTCTTATTTCAACACTCCTAAATTACTGTCAGTTTTAAGCCAAACTCATGCAATTAATGCAAATTTATCAAAATGTTATATTAGATTTTATATACTTAGAATATGTAAACACTTGTATGTGGGTATATAAATATTTACATAATATGAATATATATTTATATATCATTATATTTATATTGTAATAAATAGTATCTATTCATCTAGGGATTCCCAGGTGGCTCAGTGGTAAAGGATCTGCCTGCCAGTTCCAGAGGCATGGGAGACACGGGTTTGATCCCTGGGTCAGGAAGATCCGTTGGAGAAGGAAATGGCAGCCCATTGCAGTATTCTTGGCCTGTAAAATGTCATGGGCAGAGGAGCCTGGCAGGCTGCAGTCCTTGGGGTCGCAGAGCAGGCCGTGATTGAGTGACTAAGCATCCGTGCATGCGTGCAAATAGCATCTGTACATGTGTACGCACCTAACATTGTTTTAAAGTTTATTCTCAAGTCACCATTTCAGGCCTACCTTTCTGGCAATGTATGTATACATAACTAGGTGCCCTCTGCCTTTTCTATAGCATCTTCTACTCTTTTCGTTTTAAAGCTATGCAACAGTCTTCCTAACCTTGCTATTTAAATCCAGCCCCGCAGAAACCTTTTTTATCCAACCAGTGCACGGCAGTGCGGCGGGATCAGCAGCAGCAGGAAGGAAGCCATGAAGACAGGGCTGTTTTGTGGTTTGCTTTCATCTGTGCTGCTATTTCGGTCTCTGCTTCAGACACAAAGGGGCTGGAGTGTTGGAAGGATGTTCTTCCCCGTCAGAGGAGGCCAGGACCGGTCCTCACGGTCAGGGAAGGACACACTGCAGGCTCCCTTTCCTGTCCCCAGGGCCACCTTCACCGCCCCGGGCCTCTGGATATTCTGTGTTCTCCTTACATCATAATCTCCCTGAAGGTCACTGGTTCAGGCCAGTACTGGCTGTGAGTCCAAGGAGACCACACCTCTGGGCACGTGCAGGAGCTGCCCAGGGCCTGGTTGCTCTTGGCCCACAGCCCTGGGGTTCACACAGGTTCTTGCCCTCCCAGTGTGTGTATACCTCTCTGTGCATGTGGGTGTGTGTGAGGGTATCCTTTTTTAAGATAGAAAATATAAAGATAACTACAATCCAAGATATTATACTCATAGAATTATCTTATTTTCTCAGTTCAGTTCAGTTCAGCCACTCAGTTGTGTCCGACTCTTTGCGACCCCATGAATCACAGCACACCAGGCCTCCCTGTCCATCACCAACTCTTGGAGTTTACACAAACTCATATCCATTGAGTTGGTGATGCCATCTAACCACCTCATCCTCTATAGTCCCCTTCTCCTCCTGCCCTCAATCTTTCCCAGCATCAGGGTCTTTTCCATTGAGTCAGTTCTTTGCATCAGGTGGCCAAAGTATTGGAGTTTCAGCTTCAGCATCAGTCCTTCCAGTGAATATTCAGGATTTCCTTTAGAATCGACTGGTTTGATCTCCATGCAGTCCAAGGGACCCTCAAGTCTTCTCCAACACCACAGTTCAAAAGCATCAATTCTTCGGCACTCAGCTTTCTTTATAGTCCAACTCTCACATCTATACATGACCACTGGAAAAACCATAGCCTAGACTAGATGGACCTTTGTTGGCAAAGTAATGTCTCTGCTTTTTAATCCATTGTCTGGGTTGGTCATAACTTTTCTTCCAAGGCGCATCTTTTAATTTCATGGCTGCAGTCACCATCTGCAGTAATTTTGGAACCCCCAAAATAAACTTTCTCACTGTTTCCATTGTTTCCCCATCTATTTGCCATGAAGTGATGGAGACTGGCTGCCATGATTTTAGTTTTCTGAATGTTAAGCCAACTTTTTCACTCTCCTCTTTGACTTTCATCAAGAGGGTCTTTAGTTCCCCTTTGCTTTCTGCCATAAGGGTGGTGTCATCTGCGTATCTTACTTTCTATATAGTACATTTTGTTTTTCTAGAAAAAATTGATACGGATGATTACACAATGAAAGGTGTAATTCATTCGGATATTCAGTTTGCCAAGCAGGATGTATCATAAATGACACATCACGTTTACTCTGCACTGAGTGAGCTGTGGCCTCAAGACAAGGCTACCCCGTGGGAGTCAAGGAAACACTAAAAATGCGAGAGCATATTGTAAACAGTCTCCCTCCCTTGGTCCTTGAAACTTATTCCAGCGGATCTAAGTCCACGACCAGGGCATTTCCCACCTCCAAGAGCATGTCAGCATATCTGTCATGCCTTCCCAAGTCACGGGGAAGGTCACCGTGGGATTCAGCCGGAGATGCCCCATCACGTCTCTCACCTACAACGCGTCCTTTCCTGCTTTTCCTCCCCAGGCTCATTAAGTCCTAGCCTTATGAAGCGAGAGAGTTCCACTCTCTCACCTTCCTATTCGCTCATATTTCTTGAAATAATTACCATGGACTGGGCTGTGCAGTGAACAGCAAGTCGTTCCTCTGTTTCTTGCTGCGGAGCCCAGTGTCCTCTGCCGCCAGGAATGGAACGTGTCCAGACGGGCAGACTGGCAACCGGCCTGCTCGCCGGGCGGTGGAGAGTCGACGAGCCTGCCGGAGACCTCCAGCGGAAGCTCGTCCTCCCCTGAGGTGGTGGGCATGGCGGCGTCCCCTCATCCCCTCAGGCTGAAGTGGGGCGGCCACCGGGCCGTCCTCGCCCGCCAACGCCAGCCGGGCCGCAGGCTCCCCTGAGGCAGCTGCAGTGTGGGGTGGAGGGCGCTAGGTGCCCACCGCCACGCGTCCTCTCGAGCCCCTGCCTCCCCAGCTCTTCTCTCTCCCGAAGAGCCGCCCCGGGTGCCCACAGTCGCCTCAGCGCCCACGCAGGTGCGGATAGGCCGGCAGCGCCCGGCGGGAGGCGGGAGGAAGCAGGCGCGGCGCGCCGGAAGTCGCCGTCCAGGGCCTCCCGATTGGGTGGGGCCACAGGAAGCGGATGGGGGCCGGGTCAGCGGGCAGGTCCGCTCTCTACCTCAGAATCCTCTGAAGGATGAGGTTTGCGTTTGCCTGTGTGAGCTGGCGAAGCGGTGGATGAGGCGGCCGCGACTCCCGCACGTGGGGTCCTGCAGGACTTGGCTCAAAGATGGAGCAGGAACACCTGGGCACACCTCCTGACCACTAGGCCCCATTCCCACCTGCCGCCTTCTCTACACGAGACCAGGGTGTGTTCCCCGTGATCCCTGCTCAGGCGAACGAGCGTCCTTACAGCCTCTGCAGAGTGAGCGATGTGCACACGCGCGTGCCCATCTACAGCAATGGGACAAGCTGCTGCTGCTGCTGCTGCTGCTAGGTCGCTTCAGTTGTGTCCGACTCTGTGCGACCCATAGACGGCAGCCCACCAGGCTCCTCTGTCCCTGGGATTCTCCAGGCAAGAAGACAAGAGTGACAAAGATTGTTCATGGAGGAGGACGAGCCCACCAGCACAGCCTCCCTCACCCTCAACCGTATCCTTGTTCGTCTGAGGTCAGCGATTGGTTCTTCAGAAGAGATGGCTGCAAGGAACAGCAGGAGATGACATGCTGAATCTAGAAAGGAATTCACGTCGTCCTGAAATATGACTTACACAGGCAACTGAGCCATACAGTGATCACACCATATCTGTGCCGTGCAAAGAAAGCATAAATGACTTTAATTCTGAACTGTTGAGAAAAAAGTAGACAAAAATATTTTTAAGGAACGGTTTTATTTTCCTATAATGCCTGGGGGTGGTGGAATCATTTAACTTACAGTAGACTAAAACCAGAATGTCACAATAACAGATGAAAACATACTTAGGTTTTTTGTTATAACTTTTAAAATTCTCTGAAGTGTGTCACTGATGCTCCCATTCCAGAAATTCTGTGGCATCTAAAAGATGTTCTGTGACCTTTTGGGAACATGCTTCTGAATGCAGACTTCACTCTGGTTTATGGGGTGCTTTCCGACATTTAACTGCAAACTCTGTTTCTGAGTTCTAACTCTTGACTACTCGACTGTCATGGCCTGTGCGACCTACAAGCTATTTGTGAGAAATCAGACAAGACACGAAAATCCTCAGAGATTGAGGATTCATGACATTCCAAAGAATATGATCAGCCCTGGGGAACTTCTAAAAATATTTTAAGGAGCTGTCTCTTCTCCCGATGTTGGGGGTTCAGTGGGTGTGTCTCTCCTGGGAGTACTTTGCCTTGTCCATCAGCAGTAAGAAACAGGACATCCCAGAAGCTCATCCATGGCTCAGAAGCTGGATCTCCAAAATGTATCTCACCAAGATTCTAAAAAACACACGTACGTATTAGACAAGGGGATGCGCTCTCCCTAGTGGTTTACAATGCTGTCTATTTCAATTATGAAACAGGGTGATTCAGTCAGATTTATGTATTCTTTTCATATTCTTTTCCATTCTAGGTTATTTTAATATGCTGTGCTATACAGTAGGACCTTGCTGTTTGTCTCTTTTGTCTATAGCAGCTTGTATCTGCTAATCCCAAACTCCTAATTTATCCCCACCCCGCATTTCCACCTTGGTAACCATAAAGGAGGGTCTGTTTCTCTGTTGTAAATAAGTTCATTTTTATCAGTTTTTAGATTCCACACATAAGTTATATCCTATGATACTGATCTTTCTTGTCTAACTTACTTCACTTAGTATGATAATCTCTGGGTCCATCCGTGTTGCTCTAAACAGCATTATTTCTTTTTTGTGACTGAGTAGTGGGTGGGTGTGTGTGTGTGTGTGTGTGTGCGCGCGCGCGCGTGCGCTAAGTTGCTTCAGCTGGGTCTGACTCTCTGTGACCCCCATGGACTGTAGCCCACCAGGCTCCTCTGTCCATGGGATTCTCCAGGCAAGAGGACTGGAGTGGGTTGCCACGCCCTCCTCCAGGGGACCTTCCTGACCCAGAGATCAAACATATGTCTCTTCTGTCTCCTGTGTTGGCAGGAGGGTCCTTTACCAGCAGTACCACCTGGAAGCCTCGTATCTATTCTCCTGTGTTGGACATGTACATTGTTTCTGTGTCTCGGCGATTATGAACACTGAGGTGCATGTGTCTTTTCAAAGTAGAATGTACTCCAGATGTATGGCCAGGAATGGATTGCTGGGTCATATGGTGGCTTTGTTTTGTTTTTTTAGAAACCTGCATACTATTCTTCATAGCGCCGTGTCAATTTACATTCCCAGGATAGATCACGTGCTGAGCCACAAAGCAAGCCACGGAATTAAAAAAAATTGAAGTCACATCAAGCATCTTCCCTGACCAGAACACTGTGAGTTCCTCACTTAGTCTGGATTAAATTTTCAAATGTCTAGGGAAACATTTTTAAAACATTTAACCCAAGTTAGAGACGACTTTACACATAGCAATGACATCCAAGAATGTGTGCCAGTACTTTCTCATTCTGAAGGCCTTAGAGGAGTCTCTTCAATTAGGATTTCAATTTGCAGACACTCATGTGTTACAGCAGATCACTGACTGTTAGGGAGAGATGAGCAAGGTATTTTATTTCCCCTATGAGAGACTCCTTCCCAGTCTGGTTTATATGATATTTCACATTGTGCTTTACAGTCTGTATCACACGATGCAGAAGTTTGGACTGATCCTGTCTCCCTGATCTGAAATGTTACACTTAAAAACAGAACAAAAATGGATAAATAAAATAACAAATCTGAGATGATTCACACATGTTTTCCCTTCTTGAGGCTACAAGTGGCTTTAATCAAGAAAACAGGTTTTTTCTTTTCTTTTTTTTTTTTTTCACAAAATGATAGTGCTGTTTGCCATAATGATAGAAGGAAGGTCAGTATTTCCTGCTTGTTCTATTTTGCTTGGTCTTAAGCCTCACATTACAAGTTATTTCTCTTCTGAGCAAGGCTGGATCCCCCTGGGCATTATCAAGGGCCTCTACATGTGGGTCACTTTATATATGCGTGTTCTTCACCTGTGTTCTTGTTGGCTCAGCTGGCTACCGTTTGGATAATGACAATGAAAATTCTGGCCTAAAGTGAAGACTAGAATCTGTACTTCCCCTTCTAAGGCCTGGACATGTAGAAGAAGAGTGGGTGCCCTGTAGCCGCCCCCCCCCCCCCACTGCAGGAAGCC
>SJYA01004125.1:0-38175 GCA_006410615.1 Neotragus moschatus
CAGGTGGTAATTGACTCTGGCCAGAATCTGGAAGGTGTGGGGAGTGGGAGGACCTTCTATAAGGCAGTCTTGTTGACTGAAAGAAACTTGCATGCCTGTGAGTCATCAGTAACAATACTTCCAGGAGCTGATGCTTTAACTTTAAAGAGAGACTATGAATGGAGCAACACATTACCTACTATGAGCTCCAGCTCCACTCTCAGCACTTTGCCAAACACTATAGGGAAATATAACATATGATTCCTCCTTAGGAATGTCTTGTCTAGAAAAGATAAATTGAACCCATACGAAAAGGTACAAAAGCCTTCAACATGATGAACAATTAAATGCTATATTACGCTGGGCCAATCATCCAAGATATAGCTAGTAGATGAGAAAAGGAATTGGCCAGTGATGATTATATTGTTATAATAGTCTTGGTTAAGAAGATAAAACTTGAGTTGTGCAATAAGGAAGGGGTAAGATTTTGGTAAACTGTAGAGAAAAGGAAAGACACTTTAGACTAGAAAACAAGAAAAAGAGGAGAAATCAAAGTAGGAATGCTTATTCCATGCCCACAGGATAGTGAAGAATCCAGGCTACCTAAATCTGTTTATTTCTATCCACAACATTGTTGAGCAATTAATAAACCTCAGAACCAAGTACTCAAGAAGCTTCAAGGAGAATGAGATTCCATGAAATTTAGAAAATAACCTATCACAAGGCTCAAAGTTATAAGTTGTGTTAGAGAGATCTAAGGCACTTTAGAACACAAGAAAACCATCATATCTACTTGGAGGCCCTTGGGAAAGGCTATGTGAAATATTTGGCAGCTTATAGTAGCCTGGTTTCAGATGAAGCATGGGTTTCATGTGGTGGTGTAAGAAATAGGTTGGAAGTAAATTCTGGACCAGAGAGCTTAGCAAAGCAATAGGCTTTGTCTTTTTTTTCTTTCCCCCTTAATCTGCATCTCAGTGTAAACCCATATAAACATCTTAAATATTGGAAGGCTTTTGCTTGAGGAATGCACAAGGTCAAAGGAAGTCAAGTGAGAAGGAATTGAATCTTACAGCCAAAGAGGAGATACCTACAAAACCTACCATGGAAGGAAGAAGGATGAATGGACATTTTGGGGAAGAAGAGGATTAGACTAAGGAACCTTGGCATGAGAAAGAGCACATTTATTTTCAAAGACTAGACTGAGGAAAGACTCACAGAGTGTAGACATACTTGCTGGGAAAATTGGGTTAAGAGGGGAAAATGAGGACAGCAAAAGAAGGATATCAGAAGTCATGGAGAGATGTTTCTACTTAACACAGACGAGCTCAGTGGAAAGTTACACAACTCCAGTCTTACTCACCACCCTCTACGTGGCAGTTCACCATGACAGTGATTCATTTGGAAGGGTTGGTTGAACATGATAAAATGTGTGGCTGATTGGAGTATACTAGGTCAGGGGCGGCTAAGTAGATTTGGAAAGTATCCTTATACAGATGGTCGATGAAATCATCTGGCTCCAGAACGAAATCATTAGGGAGCAAAACTTCCAAAGGAAAGGGGAAAAGGACAGTACAGTGAGTCTGTGATGAGAGGGGTGATGGGGAGACAGCATCACCAAGAGTCGGATTTGGCATCCTGAGGTTCTTAATGGGGAAAGGAGGGTTTAATTTTGAGGACTAAAGTTGTGGTTAATTCAGTGATTAATTCATGGGAGACAGAGGAGGCGGAGACAGGAAACAAAACAGGAGGGAACTTATCATTTGTGCTGTGGATAAAAATGATTCGGGTCTGATTTTCACATCTTGTCTTGAACTTAAACCACCTGGAAACTTTCCTCCAGGGCATCAGCAAGAGCACGGAACTGAAGGAGTGAAGGCTGTAAGAATCCACAGAGCACAGCACTATGCAGAGAAACTTGTCAGATGTCTCTGGGAAGGGCTTGGACTGCAGCTTCCTATCTGAATCTTCAGGGCTTACATTTGGACTACAGATGTCTTCAATTTCTGTTGCATTTTTTTCTCATTAAAGTGACTAACAATTGTGGTCATTCTGTATCTCCAGCTGCCTCTCATTATAAGATCTATCTCATAACAGTTGCAACTCTTGGGAAAATTGTTCACATTGCAGATCTACCTTCCTCTATTTACCATATGGAGCCACATTTATTTTACTTCACATATGTGCAGACCAATTTCTTAAAATATTGATGGCATTTAACCATAATTGCTTATATACATGGGCTTTTGTTACACACTCCTGAAATTGCAGTGAATCATTTCTTTGAAAAAATAAATGCACTTTTTTTGGTTTTGATTTTTTTTAACTTAGAGTTCCATGGTAAAGCACCTATATGAATGAAGTATCTTTTGAAGTGTTTGTTAATGGCATCAAAATAAAATTCAGCAGAGAATTAAAAGCATGAATTATATAGGATTATGCCTAATTAGTACAATTTTGTCTTCAGGGTTCCTTATTATAATGGTCTCACTGGTGTCTTTGTTTAGGTTGATTTTCAACCGGAACGTTCATCTTTCTTCATATTTCTTTCTATTGGTATTCTTGAATGTAGTCATGAAAGTGTAAAAATGAGGAACTACATTATTGACAAGCACCAAGGAAGGCTTCCGGAAAGCTTTTCCAGAGTTCATGTCATACCTTTAACAACCAGGGTTCGGAACACTATAACCAAGAGATAATATTCCTAGTAATAGGAAAACAACTTTTCTTTCTCTCTTTTCCTCTTAAACAGCAACATTTCCCAGGATCTGCTCTGGTTCACTGCTCTTCTCTGACATCCTTCTTGAGTGCTCCCAAGTCCACCCAAAGCTTTAACAACTCCTTGATGTGATGGCTCATATAAATCTCTTGCTGCCTCACTCTCTCACTCTTGAATCAGACTTTGTTGATTCTATGTCTTACATATCTTCGAGTTCATCTCTTTCTCCATCTTCAGCTACACTGACTTCTCATTCCTTGTTTCATTTTCTCCCATTTTGTTCTAACTAACCTCTCTGTTGACAGTCTCAGTCAGGTTAACAATTTTCCCTGAGCAATGCTGCCACGGTGATCTCTCCAATATACAAATCACGATGCGTATCTTCTTTGCTTAAAACTTCAGTATTTTGCAATAAAGATTCTATTGATATTGTGGGTGGTTTAGATTTTGTTCAAAGGGATTGGTCTGCGTGCAAGATATTCAACAACATTAGCCCAACCACAGAATGCCTAGAATATTTCCCAGTTGTTACAACCATGAACAGATATTTCCAAGGCCCCTCTGGAGAATATGATTACACACCCAGCTGAGAACCAAAAATAGTTACCCAAGAGAAAAAGACTTCTTCAGAATAATTTTTAATCTCTTTGGCTTGACATACTTTCATGGTTCCCCTTTCTGCTTTATTTCCAAACAATCCCCATGTCAGCCTACATGGGGTTCCCTGAACAAGCCACATCTCTTAAGAACTGCGTGCCCTCGTTTATGTTCTTTACATCTGGTATACCTTCACTGCTCAAGACACCATCTTTCTCCTTCAAAACTCATTGAGGGAAAATATTTTCCAGATCGTCTTCCTTCTCCACCTCCTCTTCAAATCCCCAGCCTACTTTCGATGGCTTAGTTCTGTGGTTCCACTATCCATACTTTATTTAGATCATCTATCACTACATATTTACTCAATTCAGTTGCTATATTGGTCTATTTTACCCACAAAATTATAAAACGGTAACATCAAAGCATAGATTATCTTCCTGTAGCATCAACTGGATACTACATTCCAAACAAAACATATGTACCCATGTTCTTACATTAACTACGCAAGCAAAACCTGCAGATTCTTAGGCAGCAATGTGAGTTAATTGGGCTTCCCTGGTGGTTNCTATTTTACCCACAAAATTATAAAACGGTAACATCAAAGCATAGATTATCTTCCTGTAGCATCAACTGGATACTACATTCCAAACAAAACATATGTACCCATGTTCTTACATTAACTACGCAAGCAAAACCTGCAGATTCTTAGGCAGCAATGTGAGTTAATTGGGCTTCCCTGGTGGTTCAGTAGTAAGAATTTGCCTGCAACGCAAGAGACACACAGGTTCAATCTCTGGGTCAGGAAGATCCCCTGGAGAAGGAAATGGCAACCCACTCCAGTATTCTTGCCTGGGAAATCCAATGGACACAGGAGCCTGGCCAGCTATAGTCCAGGGGGTCATAAAGAGTGGAACACAACTGAGTGACTGAGCACACAGGTAAATTAGTTGGTCACCATTGTGAAACTGATTGTGTTATGTGAATTTTAAGTTCTGTTCTGTTTTATATTTGTGTCTGCAACTTTTACAAATGATATTTTAATGTGCTCATTATCTATTAAAATTCATGGTCCTGGAAGATACCCCAATATATCCTGTTCTTTCTCCTGCCCCCAAATCACTTCTGGTGGTAATATCTACTCACGTTTACAGGAACTGTAGGTAAACCACTTTGATAAAATGACTTTAACTATACTTTCCATGTCCAGTGAGAAAAACAGACAGAAGTGTATGTGAGTGTTTTCCTGCGTCTTCTTTTACTCTTAACACAATCAGATACTTTGGTATTTGTTAAATTCTGATAGAATTTAATATCTTACTGTTTTGATTGCATTTTTTATTTCTAATGACATTACATATTTTCCACATGTTTATTGGCCTTTGTATTATGGCTTTCTGAATTGGCTATATATCATTTTTTTGGGTACTGATTTTTAAGGGGTATGTTTGCAAGTAAAGAATATGAAGTCTTTTCTGTCATAGTTATTATAAAAAATTTTCCCCATTTGAACAAGCTCTTAAGCACACTTGTTGAGAATTTTATAGTAAGATTTAAAATGTAGGTTTTAAATTTTGGAGTCTTATTGTTCAAAATTTTAAAATTTCCAAGATTATTAAACTACTGAAAATATCTTCTGCAAATACTACATTTAGAGATTTTTCTAAAAATGGAAATATTCGGTCCATTGGGAATATGTCTTGGTTTAAGGACTAAGGGAGGAAACCATTCTTTAAAATATTAAATGTCTGTCAAGTAACTGTAACACCATTTATTGAATTAATAGTGAAGGACAGAGGAGCCTGGTGTGTGTCAGTCCATGGGGTCACATAGAGTTAGACATAACTTAGTGACTGAACAACAATTTAATTATATATTAAATTGTACTATAGATTCATGTCTAAATACTTTCCTTTCATCATGGTCAGTAACTTTTTATTATTTTTCATATCTAATAGGAACAATGACTTGTCTTACTCACCGTTTCTGTTTAGGGGAGGATTCCTTATCATTTTTCTTGAATATTTTTTATTCCAATGAGCTTCAAAATGGTTTTGTCACATTTCATGCTTTTAGGATCTTATAGGGATTTTGAGTAAGACTGTACTTAATTTATGCTTTGATTTAGGAAAAAGAATTGTGTTTTTCAAATACCGAGTTTCTCTATGCGAGAAAAAGAAGCAATTGTTCCCATTTTACCTTATTTTACATATCTTATTGCTTTTGTGGATAAAAGCATTTCTTCTGATATGTTTTCTATTCAGTAATGCAAATACAAACAGTAGTCATAATTCCATAGTAATAATGAGATGTGCTTCACACTAGTACATAAATCAAGCAGTAATATTCTCTAAATATACATTTTCAGTTATATAGTATTTATTTTCTCATCATTCATCCAATGAAGTTATTTCGAACAAACACAAATACCAAGAAATATGTTGGATCCTTGTAAACAGCCCCCTGCCCTTTAATTAATAGAGAAGACTGACATTAATCAAATAATCATATAATTATAGAAAGCATCATGATTTGTACTATAAGGAAAAGAATACAAGGTGCCAAGAAAATTCTTAATAGGAGATGTTATCTAATCTGGGAGGTAATGAAGGGTGAGGAGTCCAGGAGGAGTTCATGAGGATGGAACACTGAACAGAGCTCTAAAAGATGAGTACTGATAACCCAGGCAAAAGAAATGCTAATGGCCTTTAACAGGGTGGGGAGCATGGTTTAGGAAAGGGACAGAAAGACATTGTGTGAGCAGAGAATAACAAAATGAAGCTTGAGAAAAAGGTAAGAAGTCAGGTCATGTCAGAGCCCTCATAGTTAGCAATTTTGTCTTAATCCTACAAGATACCACTGAAGCTTTTAAAGGTTGTGTGTGTGTGTATGTGTGTCTGTGTCTGTGTTGTGTTGGTTGGTGAGTGAGGGTGAGGTGATGTATTCAGGTTTATATTGCAGATTGATCACTCCGGCTCTCCTGGGAAGAATGGATCAGAGGAAGGCAAGAATGGATGCCTGGAAACCTTTTAGGAGTCTATTGAAGGAACCCAGTTGAGAAGTAATGATACTGTGGACTAGGACAGTGACAGTGGAGATGGAGCAAAAGGTTTGGGCAATAAGGAACATTTAGGAAGCAAAATTCAAAATATTAGCAATGAGGATTCTGCAGTGGTAAGGGAGAAAAGGATGACAGGAATGACTAGCAGGTTTCTGGCCTGTCTAAGGCGATGAATGATGAGGCTCTTGCCTGAGACAGCAAATCCAGAACATAAATCAGCTTTGAGATATAACTATTGTACTTTTTAAACATAATGAGCTACATAAACTCATCATAAGCTTCTCAGGTAGCACAGTAGTAGAGTCCCTCTGTCAATGCAGGAGATGAGGGTTCAATCCCTGGGTCAGGAAGATCCCCTGGAGTAGGAAATGGCAACCCACTCCAGTATTCTTGCCTGGAAAATTCCATGGACAGAGAAGCTTGGAGGGCTGTAGTCCACAGGGTCACAGAATTGGACACGACTGAGCGAATGAGCACTCATGCAGGCACTTGCTACAAGTACTTCTGAAATCCAAATGAAGATAGTGAATTAACCATTTACACAGGCAATTCCTGAACTCTCAGGAAAGATCTAGGTTGCATATATACATTGGAGCTACTAGCATTAGATAGATATGATATGAATAAGGGCCAGTGATGAGAGTATTTCCTGTAAGAGTAAAGAGAAAAGGGCAGATCCCTGGGGAATGCTGACACTGAAACATGGAGTGAAATGATGCATTGATAAAAGAGACTGGGAAGAAAAGCTGCTCTTGGGTAAGCCAGCTGGTCTGATTTAAAAAAAAAATACATATATCTATATCTATATTTATACACACACACACACACACACACACACACACACACACTGGCATGCCCCACACGCCACAGGTTTTAGCTGTCTTTGCAGAATTATTGCATTATATATATATATATATATACATGTATATGTGTGTGTATATATATATATATATATATATACACACTGGCATGCCCCACACGCCACAGGTTTTAGCTGTCTTTGCAGAATTATTGCATTAGTTTGCCACTGTTGGATCTCAACCTCCATATCAGTTTTTAACAGATTATTCTTAGTCTCTCCTAAGACTAATGGANGGGAAGAAACAACATCGATGAGATGTGTATAAGAGACAGATATACACACTGGCATGCCCCACACGCCACAGGTTTTAGCTGTCTTTGCAGAATTATTGCATTAGTTTGCCACTGTTGGATCTCAACCTCCATATCAGTTTTTAACAGATTATTCTTAGTCTCTCCTAAGACTAATGGATGGTATCACCGACTTGATGGACATGAATTTGAGCAAGCTCTGGGAGTTGGTGATGGACACGGAAGCCTGGCATGCTGCAGTCCACGGGGTCGCAAAGAGTCAGACATGACTGACTGAACTGAACTTAGTCTCTCCTGAAATTTTCATAATTTCAAAAAAAGGAGTTCTCTTGTTATGTTCTTTTTTCACAGTGGGATAGAAACTCTAAGTGAGGTGCTTCCAGTCATCGATGTTGTTTCTTCCCAGATTTTTTTTTTGCCCTTGCTTTCTGCCGTATGACAACGTTCACTTGAAAAAAAGATGTTCTGTATTCATTTCAGTCTCTTTTTTTCAATTGTAATTCATTTCAATCTCTTAAATTTAGAATAAGTTACACTGAGTGAGTGAGTGAAAGTCGCTCAGTTATGTCTTTCTTTGCGACCGCATGGACTATACAGTCCATGGAATTCTCCAGGCCCGAATACCAGAGTGGGTAGTCTTTCCCCTCTCCAGGAGATCTTCCCAACTCAGGAATCCTACCCAGGCCTCCAGCATTGCAGACAAATTCTTAGCCAGCTGAACCACAGGAAAGCCCATGGATACTAGAGTGGGTAGTATATCCCTTCTTCAGCAGATCTTCCTGAACCAGGAATTGAGCTGAAATCTCCTGCACTGCAGGCAGATTCTTTACCAACTGAGCTACCAGGGAAGTCCAAGTTATGTTGAAACTGACTATAATTTGCCAAATTTTGTGTTTTATGATTTTGAGACTTTTTTTGACCTTGTGTGTGTTTTCTTTGCTGTTTTTCTCCTTTTTCTTCATTTCAGTTAATTGGGGAATTTTCATTTGTATTTTTTAATAAAGTAATAATAAGTTAATGTCACATCCTCCCCAGAGGCAGATTATTTCACTTTTGGTGATGTAGTGTTGGAGGTGTCTGTTGGACATGAAGGAAAGCAGTGCTCTTGTCTAATGGAATCTATATATCTGGGACTCAGGCAAGAAATTTGAGGGCTCCTGGAATGGTCTGGGATGGCTTTTATTTATAACATTCCTGAGCTCCAAATAAGAAGTGATATTTCTATAGCTGGCAATTGTTAGTGCTTTAAGAGAACCATTACATGTTTCTGGCTTTTCTAGCTGAACTTGTACAAACTTCAATAGGTTGAACTTGGAGGAAATGTTAATACAAACAAAATTCACAAATATTTAGGTATATACATATTCAAATATTCATATTCAAGATGTGGAGCTCAAATAATAACCAATTTGGAGAGAAACAACACTGTGAAATAAATGCTGAAAGTAAAATTCTGAAAACATTTAGACTAAATTCATACATGACACACTGAGGCATATATGATCACAATTTATTCAACTATAAACAATCAGCTGCTTTTCTCTTGTTATCAATAATAACTACCCGGAGATTTTTAAGGGCATCGGTGGTGAAATTAGTGTCATGCTGCCTTTGTGAGTGATGTTGCAAACTGATTTTCATTATAAGCCAGTATCTACGTGATGAAAGGCATTTGTTGTTTTATCTTTTAAACAAACAGCAAGCAAAGAATACCACCGCACCTAACTTTTTACTACTGAAAATGAAATGGATCTAATGTGTTCAAAGGAATTCCACAAAACGAAAACCATTGACATGACAAAAGCGTGCATTTAATTCAATGCTTTGCAGAGATACATGACTAAAGTAGTGTGCATGGCTTGTCCTTTGGGATGGTCCCAGTTGTTTATTTTTAAAGAAAAAATAAAAAATGGAGCCAACAGAGAATTAAAGAAAAAAAATCCTTGAGACATCAGGGGACCTACATGTTCTAGTCTAAGAAACATGCAAGTGTTACAGAACAGTATGATACAGTATGATAGATGAACAGTGAACAGGCAGTGGAGCGACGCCCCTTCTTTCAGAAACGGGAATCTAACAGTTATGTTTTCACAAATGGTATTGATGAAACCATCTTTATTTTTAAAGAAATTTATAGAAGGACTTTTAGCACCATCATTAAAGGATAATAATAACAATACATTTTAGCCCTGCCTATCTCCAGTCTTGGAATAATCACAGAAGCATAGCACCTTTTAGTACCTAAAACATAAACAAGAAGAGTAAGTCCATCCCAGCTTCTCGAGATGAGGTAGCTCATGCTAAACAATGTTGGGTCATTTTTCCTAAGAGAGTCCAAAAACCAAATGTTCTAATTCCAACTGTCACATTTGACTAGAGTCAGTTCCACAACTCTGAGTTTCTAAATCTTTTTCTTCATTATAGGCTTTAGGAAGATGAGACTGTATATGTGGAAGACTCTCAACTAAGGGTCCTGAATATTTGTTTCTAAAGTCGTATGGGAATTATTTTGCATTCTATGTCTTAAACAAGAAAGTGCAAATATATTCAATGGTATACTCACTTAATTTCTATCTATATTGATAGATTGAGTCAATATAGGGAAAGGTAGCTTTAAATTTGAATGCGAATGAAGTCTAGATTTACCACATTTTACAAAAATTTAAGATCTTTTTTTGGTCAGAAATCCCATTGAATAGATACTATTTTAACATTCCATTTAAGACAATGAGAAACTGATATTTTTTCATGGTTCTCTTTAACGAGTCTGTGTGTTAGTTATACAATATCAAGACAAGCATTCAGTTTCAATCACAAGGATAAACATTTTGATTTCATTTTTAATTGATAATCTGTAAATGAGAGGTCACAAAATTGTATTTTTCCAATTGCAGCCATGTGAAATAAATGTGTTGTGATTTTATATACCCCACTCTTTAAGCTATCTGCCAGGAAGAAAGGTTTTCTCATAAATACTAAGCAACTTTGTCATTACGTTGAAATGAAGAAAACGGAGATTTATTTATTCAATCAGTTTACTTTTTTAAAAAGGTGGTCATTGTCACTGGTCATCTTAAACCTAAACTGTTGTATTGAAAAATACTTTAAATCAATTAAAACTTGAGGATTGTAAGTAAAATAAATATTCTGAAGGATAAGGAGGCCAGGCACTTAAGACCATATATACAGTGCTGATGCGGAATCAGCCATTACTTCAAGAGTCTCAGGATCAGCTTCAAACAGTCAAAGTCTTGTGAATGGTGGTGGTCACTGATGGTAGGGGTGGTGCTCTTTGTCGATGTATCTCGGCTTGCTTTACACAAAACAAACTGGCCCAATTTCGACGCCAAATTCTTGGTCTGTACCGCCAACATCCACAGGGGCAAGATCTATGATGGGCAAGCGTGCCACATTCTGCGTTCTATATTCAAAGATGGTCTTGCCCACGTTTCCATTTCGTTTCTGGAATTAAATGGTGCAATGGGTTAATAGCATACCCAAATTAGTATAAAAATGTTAGACTTCCAATTTTTATAATGTAAAAGCAATGATTTTCAGAGCACTACTTAAAAGTAAGAGCACTCAACATCAAATGAGATACTGTCATAGCTGGCAGGCATTTCTCTCATTCTTTAAATTGGGAAAAAGCCCTTTCTTCTTTTGCAGCTTCCCAAGTGGTCACTAACAACACAAATTATGAAAGTGTTTTTGGTTTTCATGATTGAACCCAAAATTCGTCATTAACTATTTTCTTTTGTATATACACAGATATGCAAGAGGAAAGACATACCAATCAGTGAAAGACCATAATCTTAGATGGATTATATATTTTAGAATCCAGGAATTTTAAGCATAGAATTGTAATCTGCAGGAGAACTAAAGTGAGTTTGCAGAAGAGCTGCAAGGATCCAGTCCTTTATGTTTTTCTTAAAGCCTCTAGCGTGTTTCACATACCAACATACATTCATGTTTATCCTAAGGAACAACTAATTGCTGTCGTGTTTATAAACAGGGTAAATTTGCCCCCATCTCTAGTGCCATGACAGTATTTTTAACAAAGTAATTTTTTTTTCTTCAACCAGATCAGTGTGGATCAAAAGTACTTACAGAGCAAGAATCATGAAGAACTATGTATCTGAATCTCACGTTTCCCTCTGCTTTGATTTCTAAGTCGTTGGACCCTTTGAGAACCACTGCTTTCTTCAAGTTTTTAGCTTGATCATCCATGTATCCTACACTATTTTTACAGATGTAGGTGATGTTCTGGGAGGCTTCTTTCGATAAAAGGCGCAAGAAGGTCATCTGAGTAATGGCTGCATTAGGTGACTGGTGGTCTCCATAAACAAACTAAAAAAACAGAAAGAGTCTTTGTTACACATGTCTACCCCTCCTGAGTTCTTGTGATTGGACTAATTGACACAAGACAGATTAGCCAGAGAAAAAGAAACAACTTTAACTTGGGACACAGAGGTCAGAGGTCTCACAGAAATGGGACCTAAGTAGGAGCCAAAGAAACAATAAATTTAAGAGGAATTGACAGAACAAAGAAATCTAGGTTTGGATGCGTAATTGGTAAGGAATTTAAAGTTTGGGCTTGGGTAGTAAGTTAATAAGGAAGTAAGGATGTTTGTTTATACAAGCGTCTTGGTTCTAAATTCCCTATCTGTGGAGATAAGGTTGTCTTTCTACCCTCAGTACAGGGAGAGTTCACATGGGAGATTTATTTCCTACTTTCAGGGAGACAGAGAGCAGGATCAAAGCATTCCTCTTGCAGCAAGCATTACTTAAATGACTTTAACTGAAAATGATCAATGTGTCCCTGAAGCAAATTTTAGAGCAGCTTGCCCTGAGCCCCAGTATATGTAACACTGTTGGGTTTTATAGTGCTGTGTGTGAATATGTGTGTTGATTTCAGAAAAATTAATTTTGAAGTGTATTGCATCTATTTTTTCACATAACAAGATATTCTACCCATATATATATATAAATACCTTAAAATTTCTATGAATATTTACAAGTAAGAAACTCTATCCTTACTATCCCAAACAAATGGTGGTGAAAGCAAATATAATTCACCAGAGAAAGTTTAAGTATTTTAAATTTTGCTTCTCTATTTCTTTAAATAATATTGAATATTACTTTTTAGAAGTTATATACTTAAACATAGGTTTGGCTATTCAATTATGTATCAAAAATAGCTGATTGCTTTTATCGTCAATTATGATAAAAATTTGGACTTAACTATTGGTAAAAATTTTTTTAACCCAACTGTTACATACTTATAAGAAATATGAATTACAAGTTTCCATTAGCTAACAAAAACAAATAATAAAAAATAATTTCTATAGGCTATTTCCTACTTATCTTCTAGTTTGAGCTATATTTTCAAAGCTCCTATTTGAACTTTTTACATAATATGTTAGCTAAATTATAGTCCAATTAGGTAGGTAAATTTAAATTTTTTTCCTGTTCTTTAAATAATGGTAGATCCTGAATATACCCATAATGTCCTCATACCATGTTATTATGAGCATGCGTTCTGAAGAAAGGTCCAGAGCAGAATTGAGAAGAAAACTGCAAAGTTAAGCTGCCACAAAGAGATGTGGAATAGAACACTCATATTGCAATAGGAAGTGGCAAGACTAGTTAAGAATCTAAATACCGGACCATGAAAGAAACAGAGGGGATAAGACTCAAAAAAAAATATTAGATAATATTATAATTATAATTATAAAAGTGTTAAGTTCAAATAACTATGAAGTTTACAAAGGGATTCAATTATCAAAAGTATCATAATAAGTATCTAATATTTATCCATAACTTACCAAATACCAGATACTATATACTTTATATACACATGCTTTATATACATACAGAAGCTATGAAATTAATATCATCACTCTTACTTTAAAATGGCAGAACTGAAAACAAAAACCGGTTAAATGACTTTCTAGGTCCCAGAGGTAGTAACAGCTTCATGTATGAGTAACCTAGGTTTCCTGATGCTAAATATAATCCCTGTCTTCCAGCTATGGCAAAATCCCCCTTCAACTCTACTCCACAAGCAGTGTCACAGGCATTAAAGGAGCCAATATGAAAAATAATTACTTTTTTACATTCCATCAATTGAAAGATTATCATTCAAAACTATATTAATTTAATTCATAGCAATGTTTATGCAAAATGCAACTAATGAGAATCTATCATTTCTAACTATTAATAAACATAGTAAAATAAACATGGTCAAAAAATAATTACAAAAGTTCTAAGTTAATACTAAAATACAATAAATAAAAGACAAGCAATGACTACAACTTTAAGCCAGCATATTAAATTACCTGAGATCCTCGATTCATATCAAGACCATACCAAACAGGCTTATTATCAGGAGATTTGCTGGCCCACCAGGTTTTACGTGGTATACTGGATGGATTTGCTGAAATACATGTTTCTCCTGTTTCCATGTTGCAGTGAACTTTGATTGCATCTTCAGCAGATCCCTGGTTAGGGTCAATCCAGTACTCGCCTGTTTCCCAAAATAAAAATATTTGCTAAATAAAAAGAATCTCAAACATGATTATGAGTCTCTGAAATAATTGACAGAAGACTAACTCACTGATTAAGGACTAACTCACTCTTTTAAAGTGAATCCCAGGTACGGAAATATCGCAGCTAAGAAAAAAGTAACTGTTATGCGTTCAGATCCCTTCTCCTTTCTGTTCTAAGGTGACTGGCCAAAGGTACCTAAGGCTCAAAACACGAATGTGAAGGAAATATCATCACACCCATTTTGCAGATTAGAAATTATACCAAAAAGATAATCCATGGTGAGCAAGTGGCTTTGCCAAAATGGATGGGTTCTCATTAAATTTACAAAGTCAATATTTTAAAACAAATAATAATTGAATATTAAAAAAAATGTCTTTTCAAAACTATTAAGTGAGTCAAACTGCAATCAGAATGCTATGAATTATCTCACTGGCCCTATTTATTTATTTAGGCCACACCATGTGGCATGTGGTTCCCCCAGCAGGAACTGAATACGTGTACCCTGCAACAGAAGCATGGGGTCTTAACCATTGGACTGCCAGGAAGTCTCTCAATGGCCCTAAAATTGATCTCTGTTCAATATTATGTAGCATCCTATCCTAAATGGGAAAACAATTTGAAAAATAACAGATACATGTATAACTGAATCACTTTGTCATCACTGGAAACTAACACAACATTCTTAATCATCTATGCTCCAATATAAAATAGTGCAAAAAATTGATCTTATCATGTAGAAGAGATCCTAGAAGAAGGCTACACCAAGTTAGTGCTTGGTGCTAGAGATATAGTTTAATAAATATACAAACAAATACATTTTTGTACATATATCTTTATGTATATATCTGTGTATAAATATATACTCTGTATATATATGTAAAATATATGTATATAGATTATATTACATGTATATTTATATAAATGTGTATGAATATATATAATTTATATGATAGCATATGTAATATATGTATATATGTATAAAGTATATGTCTGTATGTATATATAAAATCTGTATTAAAGACTGGATTTTAAATGAACGAAGGGGCATTGATGGTGGGATGTAAAGTAGAGACTTGGTAATCAAATGGCCTGTTCTGCAAAGATAACAATTTTAGCTATCCCTGTCAGCGTCATTTCAAACTTATTTGAAACACTTAAGCATTTCATAGCTCATTCCCATGGCCCTCTTATGGATCTTTCTTTTCCAGGTCTTATTAGATTAATCAAAATGATCGAATTTTGCAAACTTTAGGCATAGTGTTTACAACTAGGGTAAAAGACTTTCATTTCAAAATATTTTATAAAATAACCATAACACAATTCCACATCAGAGATTACTGAAGTATGATTTGTAGAACATTAAACTACATGAAAAGAATTCCATATTCAAATAAATCTGGAAAATAAAACATAGTCTATTCTACTATCTCTGTTGCTGGAGTATAATTGCTCTACAATGTTGTGTTAGTTTCTGCTGTACAACAAAGTGAATCAGCTATGCTGCTGCTAAGTCGCTTCAGTCGTGTCCGACTCTGTGCGACCCCATAGACAGCAGCCCACTGGGCTCCCTCGTTCCTGGAGTTCTCCAGGCAAGAACACTGGATTGGTTTGCCATTTCCCTCTCGAATGCATGAACGTGAAAAGTGAAGTTTCTCAGTCATGTCCGACTTAGTGACCCCATGGACTGCAGCCCACCAGGCTCCTCTGTCCATGGGATTTTCCAGGCAAGAGTACTGGAGTAGGCTGCCATTGCCTTATGCATAAGTAAATTCCCTTTTTCTTGGCCCTCCCTGCCATCTCCCCTCCATGCCACCCACCTAGGTCATCACAGAGCACTAAGCTGAGCTCCCTGTGCTTTACAGTAAGTTCCCACTAGCTATCTATTTTATGCACAGTAGTGTATTTGCTGTTTCCTTAGTCGCTAAATTGTGTCCGACTCTTTTGTGACCCCATGGACTGTAGCTGAGCACTGAAGAATTGATGCTTTTGAACTGTGGTGTTGGAGAAGACTTGAGAGTCCCTTGGACTGCAAGGAGATCCAACCAGTCCATCCTAAAGGAGATCAGTCCTGAATAGTCGTTGGAAGGACTGATGCTGAAGTTGAAACTCCAATACTTTGGCCACTTGATGCAAAGAACTGATTCATTGGCGAAGACCCTGATGCTGGGAAAGATTGAAGGCAGAAGGAGAAGGGGACTACAGAGGATGAGATGGTTGGATGGCATCACTGACTCAATGGACATGAGTTTGAATTCTGGGAGATGGTGACGGACAGGGAGGCCTGGGGTGCTGCAGTCCACCGGGTGGCAAAGAGTTGTACACAACTGAGTGACTAAACTGAACTGAACTGGACTGTTGCCTGTCAGGCTCCTCTGTCCATGGAATTTCCCAGGCAAAAATACTGGAGTAGGTTGCTATTTCCCTCTCCAGGGGATCTCTCCAACCCAGGGATCGAACTTGTGTCTCCTGCATTGCAGACAAATTCTTTACCATTGAGCCAACAGGGCAGCCCGGGAGTGTATTTAGTCTCCTAATTCATCCCACCCTCCTCTTCCCCAACTGTGTCCACACATCCATTCTCTATGTCTGCATCTCTATTCCTGCCCTGGAACTAGGTTCATCTGTACTATTTTTCTAAATTCCACAGTATGAAGGTTTCTCTAAAAACTAAAAATAGAACTTTATTCTACTCTTGAGGATCCAACTATATAGTAAGTTAAATCATATTAAATCACTGAGAATTATTGAGGAAACTAAACATATTTAACCTTGCTCAAGCAAGTATTTTCAACATTTACAGCACCACAAAACTATCCATATTTTAAGACTTCTGGATGGAAATGAAAATACCACCATGACCTCTACAACAGCACTTATCTCACCCCATATTTTTTCATATCAGTGACAGTTCCCATCAGCAAACTTCAGACTCTGTGTTTGGCCACCGTTTTATCTCTTATGTCTATCACTAAATAGGGAGTAAATAAAATATTTTGGAATGCATTGGAGAATTACACATCAAAAACAATGAGCTCAAATGGCCAACTGTCTACTCACCGCTCTGCTTTGCAGAATGGCAAAGCTTTAAGTCATCACAAGTCCGGGCAGGATGCTTTCTAGAGCCATCAGGGCTGCGCATGGTTTCAATCTGACTACTGAGTGACTTCAGGGTCGCATGTACCCCTGGGTCCGTTTTGTTTTTGTCATCAGGAGCCGCCTGATCTTCAGTAAACTCCGGAAGTGGGTCTGGCATGCTCTCATCATAGTGCCCCATGATATCCCCAAGAGCAGCTGTAAGGTGGCCAGGGGGTCCCGGAGGGCCAGGGGGACCAGGCTCACCAGGAGGACCCTAATTTTTAAAAAAAATCGGAAATATATTTAAAACAGTTTTTAGTTTTTGCTTTTCCATTGGACACAAAGGCACTGATGGGACTTGGTGCAAAGGGGGTTACAGTGAAAACCTCAATTTGATGGCACTGAGAGATCTGTGGCTTGAGTCCTTTTTTAACTAGATGGTTCTGGTCTGCTAACTTATAACAATCCAAGAATGAGAAATGATGCCTAACTGTTTCTCAGACAAGATATCTGCAAGTTGGCATCTGAGGTTGGGATCTTTATTTAAAGATTAAAACACAAAATATTTGCTTTGATGTTTACGCATGAAGATTCAATACATTTTATGTTAGGTATATATAGATTTGTACACTCATTTTCAAACTATTTTGGCAAGGCACAACTGAAATGTTTTAAAAGGATGTATGAACAAAGGCTGAACAAGGAGATGCAGAGGAGTTTGTGGGTGCTACTTCCATAAGACTGTCCATCAATACCAAGGGAATTCATGAAGAAACACCCGCAAGAGAATTTCCCCCCATATCTAAATAAGGGGAAATCACAAGAACTCTTTTTATGTGCATTAATTAGTGGGTAGATCAAAATTATCTCTACTAAACAAAACTGGAGGAAGTTATCCTTGCCTAAAGAGCTCTTTTAATAATTATTATTATTTTGCCAAATAAGAACTACTGGAGCAATAGGGAGATGAGCACACAAAATATCAGAGACTAGAAAAACAGATCCTCTCTATTAATTTCCTTCTGCATTTTCCCAAGGAAGAACTCAGCCAACTTGAGTGAATTCTCCACAACCTGAAAAGATGTGTGGTCCACATCTCTCTTGGGGAGCAGAGACCTGGCAGGCAGAAGGCTGGAGTTCTGGTACTGGCTCTGCCACTCATTAAATGGGTCTGGACAAGTTGTATCAAGTTCTAGTGCAAACATTTTCTCACTATCAAGCAACCATTAAATCCACTTTTTTTCTTTAAGGTCATCTCATGATTCCATACATTCCTTTATGCTAAACTCAGGGGAAGAGATTTTTTTTTTTTTTTGCTATCAAGGACCACTAAAATGCAAGATAAAGTCAATCAAGAGCCACATAAGTAAGACGTATTCCAATTCTGCAGCTGTTTTCCATGTGAAATTAGAGAAATAAGCAGAAAATATTTCTCTTGACCATAGGAAATGCAAGGCTATTCTTTCTATGTAATAATAAATATTTGGTTGAATGGTATTATTATTAGGACAGACAGAATAAGAAATGGAAAATAAAGCCAAAGAGGAAGAGACACCAGGGTGGGATGCATAAGCTCACATCACACATGCACACACGCACACACACACACGCCCGCACATACACATACACGCGTGCACGGCAGATAGAGCAGACTGTTTCCCAAAGTTCGCTTTCTGAGAAGCCTAACTAAAGTCTAACTAGAGCAATTTAAAGCTTTACAAGTCAATACTACTGAAATATTCTATTGAATGTTTCAATTTGAATCCTTTCTGAATTTCATTTTCAGTAAATAACGCTTTAATTTCACAGGCTTCACTTTCCAACATTTTCATGAACGAATGCACTCATCAAATCTCCCATTTAGTCTATTGCCACTTAGAGCAAAGCCATTTTCATAACTCTAATGATAATACAATCATAACTTATTATTTGCTCTCATTGATATCACTCCATTGCTCTCATTGAAGTCAAGGCCTAGGTAGCTTAGACTCTAATTTTATGTATTCTGAATAATCTGTGTTAAGATGTTTGCATTAGCTATTACACGGACAAGCTACATGTGATTTCCAGGCTTGTTTTCAGAGTCCCTGAAGTCTTTTGTCCTTCACGTTGCACAGATCTTCCTTAGACAGAATCCAAGCTATGAGAATCGACAGCATTACTCACATACAAATCTCTGTGATTTTACCTCAGGGCCTGCTTCTCCAACGCTGCCCCTCACACCAGGAGGCCCAATGGGCCCAAGTGGCCCAGGGCTTCCTTCTTTGCCTGAAGGACCAACTGGACCCGGGGGTCCCTGCAAGAAACAAAGACTGTATTTTAGATCCTAGGAGGAAAACCTCTACAAGGTCTTTCTCTGATCAAAGAACTATTTCTTCTTGGAGTTGTCTCATTGATTTCTCATATTTGTTTTCCTAATGACTAACAAATGGACTTCTAGCACTTTCTAATATTTACTGCTTCATTACGCATGAATTCTCCACCATCCATGCATGGGGAAAGACCAGTGTCAGTTAAAACATTAATGGGCTTGTCATCTACTTTTAATGGACTAGTTACATCTACTTTTTAGGGCTTCCCTTGTGGCTCAGCTGATAAAGAATCCACCTGAAATGTGCGGGAGACCTGGGTTCAATTCCTGTATTGGGAAGATCCCCTGGAGAAGGGAAATAATACCCACTCCAGTATTCTGGCTTGGAGAATTCCATGGACTGGGATATAGTCCATGGGGTCACAAAGAGTTGGAAACAACCGAGCAGCTTGCACTTTCATTTTCTTTCATCTACTTTCATTGGCAGGAGCTGTTTCATCTCATTTCACATCTTGTAAACTTAATTAGAAATTCAACTAAGTAGGAGTAAGAAAACCACAGAAGTTGCAGTGTTTGACATAAATTAAATTTGTGTCCTTGTTCTCCAGAATTTTATCACATCTCAGTAATTTTGATATTGTTCTCAATTTTATGTGTGACTTGTTTATATTGTATTTATATATAGCAAAAATTCTTTCTAATGACTTTCCTAAATAATTACCTTGTGGCATTAATGACCTATTAGACAGCATTAACGCTAAATGTAGAATTTCTACAACTTTCAAATATTTGTTTCATTTTATGATTTGTTTCCTAATTAGCCTTATGCCAACTACTTCTGAGCAACTATCGCAATTGCTTAAATGAAAACAGTATATCCAGCTCAAAATCTCTCTCCACTTCATGGTAAATCCTACAGTATCATCTCAAAGAGTACAATCAAATGGAAATTTCAAAAAACATAGCGTAAGAAAATGAACAAACAGATGAGTATATCTACCCTAGGTAAGAGATTTTAAATGGGCCTATGAAGTAATATATTTCAGGCTATGTCTACTTAAATGTAAATGCTGAATGGTTTGTCTCTTGTGTTTGCTGCCAGCTTCAGAGAACCGAAGCCAACTCCAGCTTCAATACCATGAAAATGATACTCAAGCACTAACAAAATGTCCCCAGGTGCATTAATATTTACACTTGCAACTTATTGTTAAATTTTGTTACTTACTCTTGGGCCAAATGGTCCAGGGATTCCAGCACTGCCTTGTTCACCATTTGGACCCTAAGTAGAAAAAAAAAAGCCAAAATATTTATATCGTATATTTAACCACTCTAGCTTTTAGGAATGTCCTGTCATTGACTTTAGCAGCACATACTTCATTCATCAATCTCTATGTCTACATGAGTTGACCAATACTAGCGACAACTGTGGGAGTAATAGTGCATATAATCTTTCGGTTTATTTCTTTCCTACAAAATTATTGCAAACATATGAACAATTATATTGGGTAACAATTACTTAGGTAAGATATTCTTTAAAATGAAAATAAGATGCAAAAAGTCCATCCATTTTTTAGACAAATAAATGTTCATGTCAAAATTCCTTAGCATTTTCACATGGAGAGCAAATAATACTTAAAAGAATAACTTACAGGAGGTCCAGGAAGACCCTGAAGACCAGTAAAGCCTCTGTGACCCTTCTGACCTCGATCACCTCTGTCTCCATGGTCCCCTTTGTCACCACGAGGTCCTTGCGGTCCCTAGAAATAATGTCACAGCATGACATTGCCTGCTGAACTACAATTTGCAATTTTACTTTGTGCAATTGAATTTGCTACAACTTTGAGCATTTTATTTTATATGAACCAATATATTTACTTATCTAAATAGTATTACTAAGAATTTTTATCTATTCTTAATCTAGGAACTTTTACCTTTTTTTCTCAAGGAATGAAAATGATCACTAAAAGCATAGTATATATAATAATGTTTCCTAAAGATTCAATTATTTAAATGTTTAACCTACATTTGGACTAAAATGAGGTATTTTAAGTTTAATCTAGCCTGAGATATTTTCCAAAGTTTGGAAAGTCTGGATTCTCTTTCACATATTTAGATTATATCATTATGTAATGATCTAGCTAAAAACAAAATATACTTGAAGAGTACTTTTCAAGTTTACAAAGAGCTTTCAAACCCGTTTGCCTACATAATTTTTAGAAAATCTCAGAGAATGGCACTGTTCCCCTTGCTATTGTGGGAGAAAATTGTGACTAAAAGTTTTAATTGAGTATTGAAATAATTCATAGTGAAATTCAGAAGACTTATACTAACACTATAAGAACAAATATAAACTCCTGGGTGCTAATTAATATTTTGTCTAAGGCTTGAAGAATTTGGTAATTTTCATCTATGAATCTTAAAAATTATGTTTTTTCTTTGGGAGAATATTTTATGTAAGAAGTCTTTTTTTTTTTTTTTTTAAGTCAAAAACTTACAAGTAAACCACGTTTCCCAGCTCGGCCAGGTGGTCCTATAGGACCTCGAGAACCCTAGAAGAAGTTTTCACAAAATTAATACAAGAAAAAAATATGGATATATTATAGAGATTTAGAATTCAAGAATATATGTCTGTAGTTGAATACTTCTATATGTCTTAAGTGTATCTAAGTGTATACTCTTATGGCTAACTAAATAAAACCAGGCTAATTTCCCTAGGTATAAGAATGTGCTTACTATAACCCCAATCACATTTCTATAGTCAGTTTTATTAAGGGACTTCTCTGAATGAAGATCACCTTAGTTAATTACATAAGCCATTACTTGCTCAAGTTTAACATGATCCATACTGACTACATGTCCTATAAATCACAACATTTTTAGATCATGAAAGCCAAAGCATCACGATTTTTGAAGACCTATTAGAAATCAAATTTTTAAGACTAGAAAAAATAATTCTAGGCACACATTTCATCGTATGCATGCCTATACGCATCCTCATAATACAGTTTGTTGATTAAACCTTCAGTGTGAAACTGACTCTCCTTACCGGGTCTCCTCTTTGTCCTGCGTCTCCAGGAGCACCAACAGGACCAGGAGTTCCAGGGGCACCCTGAGAGCCTGGCAGACCTGCAGGCCCAGGGTCTCCACGATCACCCTGACAAGGAAACCATGATATTACCTTTTTAATATGTATTATAAAACAGCAAAATTCTATATGCTTACGTTATTCATGAAAGGAAAAAACACACCTTTTAAAACATTCTATTTGTTAATTTATATATTACTTAAATGTTCTACTTATATTTACATATTAATAAATCAAACTGAAAAGGGTAAGATATTTTCCCCCAATATCATCCGTCCCCTCACTCTCATCCTATTACTCTCATAGTCAAAATTTCTGGATTATGGAAGCGGTCACCTCTGGAATTCAGCATGTGACTTAGACTCACTGGGATATCTGTACTTTTAGTATAGCATAAACAAAAATTTTCCAGAGTGTGAAGACAGGGAAAATTCTAAGGAAACCACTTTCCAAATTTACAACTTCATATGCCTTCTTTCAGAAAACTGATGTGAAGGATCTTTTCCTACTTCCTCTTTAATAATCACCCTTCTCCCATTTTATGAAATAAAAGCATATATCTTTACCATCTGCAACCTTAATACAGCACAGTGCTCCAAAGAATAAACCCCACTGGGCATCAAACTAAGGGACGTTTCCAGAATGCACAGTTCACTTGACAATAAAACAAGGAGGTATTTGGAAAGAAAAGCTGTTCTTTAGTTTGCCCAGTCTTACTTGGTTCCAAATCTTACTTGTCTCTTTAAGAAGTCAGAGGTGAAATTATAGTTATATGAATGTGTATTAATATAATTATTTGACTTGAAGAATGGAGCCAGATCTTTTTTTCTAACAGAAGTTCAGTCTTATCTGGCTGATTAGTTTGGCAACCGGATAAACTTTGGCAATTAGGTTAGAGAATGGACATGTAATAAAATACATTGAATAAGCTGAATTGGCAACTCCAAGACTTTTAAAAATATATATGATGAAAACACATATACATTTAGAATTTACCAGAACTACTTCCTTTGTAACTGTTAGACAGTTAGAACAGGAAAAAGGAGTCCAAGATAATAATTACAGACAGAGGCGACTAGAAGAAACATCCAGAGGGCAAACAAAGAAAAGACAAAGCCCATGAAAATGGGAAATCACTTCAGGCTAGAGTGAAGACCTCCAGCAAGAAAACATGCCCAAGCACTCCCCCTTCCCTGATTGGCTGAACATATACTATATTTGCATTTCCTTCCCTGATTGGTCTTGGATACAAGCCCTATTTTGCATGGGACAGAACCAGTCAGGCTCCACGGTCTCCTTAGGACAGGGAACAAAGGACACAAAAAGGAAACCCTAAAGTGCACCAGGACCACTCCTACAGGATTGGTCTGTTCTGAGAGTCTACTGTGTGCCTACTTGAGCTGTCTTAGTCTGTTGTTTCAATTGTTTGCTACAAGGAGACAAAAAGTAGGGGAAAAGAAGTGACTCAACATAACTATCAAAACTTATGATTAAAATAAAATGTGATGGTAACATAAAATATGCACAGGGTTTCAGAGATTTTCAAAATTATATTGGAGGTACATTAGGAAAATCTCTGACGACTACTACATTGGACAATATATACCAACCCTGGGAAAAATTTAGATCCCAAGAGAATCTGCATTTCCTTGGCTTTACAGAAGATGGAGGGGGGCCCTTGCCCCAGGATTCCTCAAAACTCTTTCTTTCCTTCTCTTTGAGTGCCTATGAGATGCTTTGAACATGATATTTAAAACATAAGTGCTCAATGGTATAAATATTAATCACATTTAAAGTATTTAAAAACTGAGGTTCAGAAAAATTGTTCAAGATTACACAGCTAATTACTTAAAGAATCAAGATAAAAAAGAATAGTTTTTTTACTCTTTAGTACTACAGAGATTTCAAATGCACATTATTTCAGATTTTTTGATCAGTGAAATTGCCCTTACACGTTCTCCAACAGCACCATCCCGTCCTGGTGTACCATCATTACCAGCTGGACCCTATAAAGAATCATATTTGAAAAATGAATTAACTGAGTAATAAAAAAATTCACATTTCAATTGCCAGAAAAATTACAGCATATTTTCCACCTCTATTCCACATTACAAATTAGCATTTATGGAAACTTCAGTAGAAGAAAGTTTCTGCCATATTTCTATTATTCTGATTTGCTTATAAAATTATTAACACATTCTTACACTTTTGGTGCCAATTTTAAATAGTTTTATTTAAGACACTATTTTCCACTTACAGTACAGTGCTTATAAAGTGCAATGTCATTTCATTTCCCTGTGTACATATTCCTTAGTCAAGAATTAAGGATGCCCAGTTATTTACCATAGCAGTTCAACTTTAAAACTGTCCTGGAATTGCTACAAATTTGGGCTTATCAATGTTTGTTGTGAAACATACCAAATCTATACTCATTGGCTTAATCAACCTCTTCAATGGTGGACCCAGAGGAGCTGCAACCAGACAGAGGAGCTCCATCACCAGAGAAGCCCCCAGACATTTCTTTTACTGTGCCTCCTACACTTAGTCTAAATTCATCTTTTTTTATTTTTATTTTAAGAAATCAAATTATTCAAAATAAATAGACAACAATTATATTCCTTGTATTTTGTTTTCTTTATATTACCAGTGAATGGTTTCCCTCACTTTTACTTACCCAAATAATATCCTTAAAATTTAAAAATAAAATATCTGTGTTTAGACATTAAATTACATTTTAAAATATATAGTCTTCCTTTCCTATTTTATTTTGATTTTTTTCCCACAGAACTATATTTTCACCATTTGAACAAAAATTGTTCTGAAAGGCATTAATTGTTTCTTTCAAGAAAATGTGACACTAAATGTTTGGCAATTTACTCATTAAAGCACTGAAAAGAGGAAATTTCAACCTGTAACTTTTCAAACCACCTTCCAAAAGTTGATTTCCTTTCAAAAGAGCCTAAGGGAACTGGATATCCAAAATGCTATATATAGGGATATTTAAGTAAAATGATCTCTACTTACTTGGCCCTCTTCACAAGCTTTAACAAATATATTAATCCTATCACTGTAAAACTTGGCAATTTTGACAAATATGCCATTACAGAATGAAATAATAACAAGAGAAAAGATAACCAGTTGTAACCTTTCACCTTCAAAACAATTTGGCAACAACCTAAACCAACTAAAATACTTGGCTCCTGACGAGATGAAGGCCAGTGCAAGACACCAATCTTATTACCTTTTCCTTATGTCATCATTTAGTCAACCCTCTAGGGAAGAAAAACACATCAAAAAACCAGCACTAGAAAACTTCCTTCAGGTCAAATGTACAATTTCTAGTTTCCAAATTAATTTCTAAATTTCAAAAATGTCCCCATAACACCCAGATAAGGAGGGGAGGATGATCTTCCCTGTAGTACTCACTTCCGGTCCTGGTTCCCCAACAGGGCCGTTCGAGCCCGGGGGCCCAACAGGTCCAGGTGGACCTTTATCTCCTGGGGCACCAGTTGGTCCTACTTTTCCGGGTGTGCCCTGAAATAAAGTAAAAATATGTCAGCCACTTCTGAAGAAGCTTGAGGGGACAGTTCACGTAAAGGTTATGTTTAAATGGCACCCAGTGTCTCCCTCTAGGGTAATAACCGTCAGTTATCACGCAACACCAGTATCACTGCAGTACCTTCCCAGAGGTGCGCCCACTTCTTATCACACCCATCCTGATGGAGCGATGGCACCATCCTTTGCACCAATTCAGGTGCATTTTGGGTTTTACTCAGGAGTACTATTTTCAGATCCGGATGCCCGTCTTGAATCTGTGTCACTAAGATATGCTCATCCTTACTCTTCTGCTTAGTCCCCTCACTTTATTTCTGCATCCTGACAGTTCGATCCCACTATTGGGAGACCAAATATTCCAGGATCCTTGGCTCATTCCTAATGACAGTAAGACTGCTCTAGACTCCCAGTCTGCTGGTTTCACATCTCCACCCACATGTCCCCAGTTCCAAGTCCCCAACAGTAAATCTATCTCCACATTCCATATAAAAACATCATCTTTTTTTCCTCAAGCATGTAAACTTTCAGCAGTAAAATTTAATCTCTTCAAAGCTAACAGTGAGTTAAACTTTTATCCATACTCCAGGGAATATGAAATTCTTAGCACCCTCCAGGGACTAGGAGATTGCTTTCAGAATCCTTCTTTATAGTTCACCCCACTTTCACCTCCAGTATTACTTTAGCTCGACTATTTCTTCCCTTTGATGGTTTATGAAAACTTAGTCTCTGAACTGTGAAATATGGATTTTTCCATTGGGCATGTTTATTTAAAAAGAGGCTACCTACTCACCAGGAGATTATCCCCCTTCTCTAGCTCCACGGATATTTTTAATCTTTGAAGAAAGATTTAGAGTCACCAAAAATCCATATCCTTATTTGCCTAAGTTTCTAGTCCCAGGGTCAAATAAATATATTTTTCAAAGGCACTTATGAATTTGACATTTAGAGTCAAAAGTTTTTAAAAATACTCTGTATTTGTGCCTTTAAAAGATTTTAAATTTATTAAGAAAAAAAGATAAATTCTCCATTCACAAACAATATTACACATAATCAGATGATGTATTGACCAGTGCAGCTACTTACTGCTGGGCCTGGAAGGCCGGGCATCCCTCTCTCCCCACGCTGCCCCGGCATGCCGACGATTCCTCTTTGCCCAGTAGTTCCAGCTGGACCAGGGGGACCATCTGGACCCTAATATTGAAGACAAACTAGAATAAGAAATTCTCCAGGGAAAACTATACTCAAGCACTTTATACTAGATGACAGCTTTATAGGTTATTAAGTATGAGTATTATTATTACTCATAGTAATATATTAAGTCAGTAATATTTAGTATTAAGATTCTGTTCTACAAATTCATACTATAGATGAGTAGTCAAAATGAGTAATCCACACTGAGCCTCTAACATTATTTAAAAGTGAGAACTGGTTAGAATTAAACCAATTAAATCATTATTAAAGCTGAGAATTAGTTGAAAAGAACTTGAAGATAATGTGAATATTGACAGAATAAAAGAGGTAAATATTCAGGCAGTTTTCCTTCTTTTAAACTGAGAAGAAGAATTTTAAAACAAAGAAAAGAAGTTGGGCTCTACCTAAACATATTAATGTTGAGGCATTTATATATTCAGTAAATTGCTTTAAAATTTTTTCTTAATTCAGTACAGATATTTAACAAACAATTGTTTTCTTGTTTAGTTTTTGAATACCATATCCATTACTGTTATATTTTTACACCTGTACATACACTTTTTCCTAAAGTAGAGAATTGTAAATTAGAGACCTATAGGGCACAATGTACTCAAAGTGCTTGGGATAATGTATAAACAGTTTCTTTGTGGCAATAGTTATTATGAGTTTCTAGTTAGAGGTAGTCTAGAACCAAGATGCCAAACTTACAGGTTGCCCATCTTCTCCTGGGTCCCCTTTGTCTCCTGGGCCACCAGGAGGGCCAGCTGGTCCTCGATCTCCTACTCGTCCATGAGACCCGGGGTCCCCACGAAGTCCTGGAGGTCCTTCCTTCCCGGGCTCCCCTAAGGGCCCCGCAGGTCCTGGAGCTCCCTAGTATAACATGGAAAGAGACCCAGAGGGAAAAGTGGAAGCCAAGTTAGAATATCCAATACGGGGATATCTGCTTCAGAAGCAGAACCCCACACTTCACAGGTCCATTTTTCCTGTTAATCACTCAGCGGATTTAAACATAAAATAAAATACACAGCTATAGGTTCATTTCATCTGCAGACAATTACCTCTGAGTCATTATGAAAAGTGTACTGACAATATTATAAATCAATTAAACTTCAACTAAAAACTAAAAGTGGTTTGAAATTGTAAAAAAAAAAAGTTTGAAATTAACTTGACTTTTCAAACTCCATAAGGCTCTTCACCCACAATGAGTATGTATTTTCTTTTATCTGATTTGATCTTGTAATGAAAAAATAACTTGTATTATAGATAATCTCAATTATTACCACACAATACTGTGAGTGTTCAGTACTCAAATGAAGTAATAGTCAAATATTGGCACTTAAAAGGATTTGCAAATAAGCTCCTGGAAGAAACATTCAATGATTAAAGATGATTCACTTGACAACATACCAGTATGAATTATTGGGACAAGAACTGTCAACATGGGATAACAAATCATTAAGTGATTAAATAAAAGAACAAATAAAAACTCAAATATATGTGTGCGTATCATTATAATACATACATGTGTGTATTTGTGTGTACTTTTGTGTGTTGTGTGTAATTATCCCACTATCAGTGATTTAAATTATTGAATTGACTTACAGCAGGACCTGGAGGTCCAACTCTGCCAGCAGAACCAGGAAATCCTGTAGCACCCTAGAAATATAATATCAAATAAACAATTTTAAAATAAAAATTAGTTATACATACTTTCTAGGGCTTACCTATTTTACAGGGATACCTAGGACTTTATATCCCTTTTCTTCTTGTGAGCAATACATTTTTTTTCTTGTATCCCTCTTTTGTGAATGGATCTGGATTAACTGGTAGGAAGGATGCTAGTTTTCTCTTGCCACTTTCCATTTATCTTGAACGTATACAAGTATATTGAAGACGAGCACTAGGATCACATTAGAATTTCTTATAACAGAATTACATAAAGTGGGCTTTCATTATTCATTCCCTCTTCCATAGTAATCTATTATTTAGGTTATATATGAGGCAACCAAATCTCCAAAGTCATAAAACTAATTTTAATGCAGATTGTTATCCAAGTTAAGCACTTTTTTTTTTCCATTGCAATTATATACAACTAAATATTGGTTGTTACAGCTTCAAAGGAACTTTAAGATGGCTATAAAGTACTAGATATCTGTGACTAGTTATGCATAATTCCCAGAGCTTCAAACCAACTTACAGGTGGACCCTGAGTTCCTCGACCACCTTTCAGTCCGGGAACACCATTAGGACCCTAAACAGAAAGAAACAAACAGAGGATGCTGCAGTAAAGAAAGATGGTCTAAACACAAGGTCTAAACAGTGGGCACTGGACTCAAGTTGTATCTTGTTTTACTTTAAACTTACATGAGGCCCTGGGGATCCTGCCAGCCCTTGTGGTCCAGGAGAGCCAGCATCCCCCTTCTGCCCAGGCTCTCCAGGTTCACCTTTCACTCCAGGCTGCCCATCAGGACCCTACACCAAAGAATAAATAAGGAAATGGTTGCAACACCTAAAGACAAATTTTTCATAATAATTATCATTTATTCATATATTATAAAATGGTGATTTGTTATCAGTATAAAAGCTTAGAAGAAAAAGAAAACATCCCAATGAGATCTTCAAAGACAGTCTAAAAAAGTAAGTTATGTCACCACATTGTTTATTATAACAAGTAAGTATGTAATTCAAAGTAATGCAGATTCACCCATTTTTGTGCTAGTCCTTGAAAAAAAAAAAGTATTGAAAATGAGGCTATTGCCTAGAAAACTATGTTTTCCAGAATCTTGAATATACCTTCAAAACAAATGACATTAATAATTAATTAAATCATTGCTGTAGCAAGGAGAATGATCATTTGTAAATTCAGGACATTTAAAAATCATACCTGGGGTCCAGCAAAACCAACAGCTCCAGTTGGGCCATTTTCACCACGTGAACCCTAGAAGACAAACATTACTCTAGCTTTCAAACACGATTCTAAACAGGAACAGTATTTTAAAATACAATTTTATAAATCTGTAGTGTCTTGAAATGTACATATAGAGAAATTATACATGTTGCTTGAGGAAGACTCCTAAGCAATAGAGATGAGATGAGGGTCATAGAAAAAAATTGCAAAGGCCCAAAGTCTCAAAGAAGCTTCTGATTATTTAGTAAATGAGCTGCTTACATAGACTTAATAGACTGTATAGAAATAATACACTGAATGTTTTTTAAGTGTAATAAGAAAAGTGCAAGGTGAAAACCAGGAAGTTAAAAGTAACCTAACCCACCAGGCATGGTTTCATATAAATATCAAGATAAAATGATGGCGTGTTTTACTGCTCAATCTCATACTAAAGAACATCAAAATACTGTCACTTACAGGATTGCCACGGGAGCCAGGTGGGCCGACTAAACCTCGAGGGCCAGGTTCTCCCTGAAAAGCAGATTTTAGATGGTTATTATCCAAAGCAGGGAACAACATACTGGTTCCAAATAGGAAAAGGAGTATGTCAAGGCTGTATATTGTCACCCTGCTTATTTAATTTATATGCAGAGTATATCATGAGAAATGCTGGGCTGGAGGAAGCACAAGCTGGAATCAAGATTGCCAGGAGAAATATCAATCACCTCAGATATGCAGATGACACCACCCTTATTGAAAAGACCCTGACGATGGGAAAGATTGAGGGCAGGAGGAGAAGGGGACGACAGAGGATGAGATGGTTGAATGGCATCACCAACTCAACGGACATGGGTTTGGGTGGACTCCGTGAGTTGGTGATGGACAGGGAGGCCTGGTGTGCTGCAGTCCATGGGGTCGCAGAGAATCGGACATGACTGAGCAATGGAACTGAACTGTCCAAAGCGATGGCGAAACACAGTATAACTGTAGGACGTGGTGCCCTATCTGTTGGGTGGATGGGAGGAGAACTCAGAAATGATCTAGCCCAGCTATCATATTTTATGAAAGAGAAAACATTAGGAAAAAGAGCCATCATTCAGATCTCAGAATTTTGAGTCCACAAGATAACAACTTTTGACATTACCTTTTCTCCAGTAGGGCCTGAAGGACCTGGAGGGCCCAAGGGACCCGGAAGACCCTGTCAATGAATGTAATACAGGCATATTGAGGAAAAGAATGCACAGAAACCTCCACATTTAAACAAACAGACCAAGAAGGTACTATTTTGTTACAGATGACTGCTTTTGTAAAACATCACCTGTAATAAATGATACAACCTGTATATTCTCAATATTTTTATACCTAGTCTAAAACAATTCCAGTGGATTTTCTCCACAAAACATTTCAATCTGTTTCATCCAACTCACTTATCTATATATACAACACTGTCTTCAAACATTAGTCTGAAACCAGTGCTATCCTTCAACAATGTTTCCGTGTTTCTTAGCTTGTTTAATTTTACTAATCTCTATTTGAAATTTGACGATAGATTGAAGAGGCTTTTCTTATTTTGTATAGCATACTTTATTCTTAAACTATACAAGCGAAATATCATTCCTTTATTTTTATAAAAGTGAAATTGTGCTAAAGCCCTCAGTTTTCCACATTTCTCTGTGATGAAGATGAATAGAACCACCCCACTGGACTGAAGGTGAGGGTATTCTTTGGCTCAGAGTATAGCAGAGTGACACGTGGGGTTTTCTTGACACACAAGCACAATTTTTAAACTGCTGCACAGCATTGGAGCCCTTCTAAAACAGGTTTTCTCTCTGGTATTTGTGTATTGCTTTGTCACAAGAAACTCAGATATTCCTTTGCCGTTCAATTTATGTATGCATTACAGAAGAAACTTATGGAATAAAATGACTTTTTAATTTTATTTTGTATTTTAAGACAAGAATATGAGAAAACTGTGATCTTAAATTCTCTAGATCTATAATGAAACAATATTCTGCCATTCACCTAATGCTGCTGCTGCTGCTGCTAAGTCGCTTCAGTCGTGTCTGACTCTGTGTGATGCCTTGAATATAAATGTGACTACACTAAATTTTTTCCCCTTTAAATGAGATAAATTCTCTGCTTCTTGCCTAAAACAACATATTTCCCTCACTAAAAATTAAGCAGTCATTGCTTAAGTCTTGACCCTATTGCACTGCAGTTTCAAAGTATTCAATAGTTCAAAGGAGCAATAGATGGATATTTCTCCCTAAAATAGACTGGCAGCACATCATTCTTTCAAACAGCTCTTCATTATTTACTGTGCACTGCAGACCAACTGTGATATGAAGCACAAACAATAAACCGGACTCACTTAGACCACTTTTGAAATACTGAATTGAATGTTAGATTTAATTAAAAGGCAAAGATACTTTGATTTCATAGTTTGCTAAATTGTTTCACCTTTAACTAGCTTTCCAGAAAAAGAAAAAAGGAATCATTATAATAAGGCTAAAACTTTCCTATAATGTACTTTTTTTTTTATCAAAGGTTAATATAATCAGTGTATTAACAGTGACTCAATGGGCAGAATCAAAATATTAACAGCGGCTCAGTGTATCTCTTTTTTTAATAGCACAATTGCTTTTGTTAAGGTACAGCATGACAACTAACAGCAAACTAAGTCATACTGACTCGGAAACTATTTAGCAAATATCAGGAACTGTTTTCAGAAAATGTTGACTATCTGGGTGATTAACTATCTGCTCGTACCTGAGAGAATCATTCATGTCTGAAAATATATTTTCATTCTGATTGTTTGATTATCCTTAGAATTGCAAATACATTCTAGTTGTGAGGACACAGAGCTTGTTAAACATCAGTTTCTGGAAGGGCATTAAGCAATCCTTCTTTACATCTCACTTGTTCAGTCTCATTAACGATGATTCATCATACAGTAATTTTCTCACCCTTGACATCTAGCATATTGAGAAACATTTTTCATACCTTTGGTTACTCTGTAAAGCTCTACTTGCCTATACTGGAAGGAAGTCTTAGATGACTCATTAGATTGACATTTTAATAAACAGAAACATTGCATGTGGAATAAATATGATAGAGAAGGGAAAAGAGGGCCCTACTGCTTAAAGCATCAATTTCACATGCACAATAAAAATGTATCTTATTTCATTCTCAATAATGACTTTATTTTTTTTTTTTGGCTTGTTCTAATTCAAGGTAAGCAAATGAATATCCACAGGCAATCAATGCCAAATCTCAGATTTCATCATTCTCCCAAATCCTGACCACCATGGGAACATGAGGCTTATTCTAGAAAGTTCAGGCAAACTCCTACAGTAATGATGATGCTGATTCCTAGCCCTGCCACTGAAAGGAATGATTTCACTTACTCTTGCTCCATCATTTCCAGCTGTACCTTCAGCACCTTTTTCTCCTATGCCACCCTGTGAAAACACACAAAAGGCCATTTATTCAGCTAACTGTCTTTTTCCTACACTGGCATGGAAGCTTCATGAGATCAGGGGCTCATCTCTAATGCTCACAACTGCATCCCCTTGGGCCTAGAACAATGCTGGGACTGTGCATTTTCTCAGTACACGTACTAAAAGAATGAACGACTTGCAACTTAGGATGGCAGAAGCAAAAAGTCTGCCCAGAAAATCATTATCTGTAGAAAATCTAAATGGATAATTAAAATAAATAAATAAACTTACTCTGTCACCCTTGGGGCCAGGAGTTCCTGCAATTCCTCTTTCTCCTGGCATACCTTGAAGACCTGGTGGGCCTGTATCTCCAGGGGTTCCAGGTGGTCCTGGACTGCCCTAAAATGAACCAACGTTAAGTAAGCTCATTTGTATATTATGGTTTAGCCACATAGAATCCCTGTTTTGGTAGACCCAAATGGTAGAATCTTGGCAATTACATATGGTTCAACCTCATGTTCATATTTTTCATTTGGGAAAATTGTCTCTGAGGTCATTATTTTTTCTTTAAATAATACCTTTCTGTTTTGATTGTTGCTTTGCTTTCAGATTTTCTCTTTGGGAAAATTGAGTACTGATTCAAACAAAAATGATAGAGTTGCCTTTTAATTTTCTTTTATTGGCAACATCATAAGGATTCTAATAAGAAAAAGAAGACATTACATTTAGAGAATAAATTCATTCTCTCTCTAAAGAACCCATGAAATGAAGCTGGTTTTCAGGCTTATTCAGTAATGAAATTGAAGCAGATCTTACACAGTCTCTGGCCCTTGAAGGTGATAAGGTATCTAACGTCTGATCACAAAAATTTCTGCTCTGGTAGTTTGCGCTGAAAATGGCCACATTATCTTCTATCAACTCTACAAAGGCACCCAAAAGAAAATGGTGCTGAATTTTGCCTTATAATGCATTGTACTTTCAGATTTCAAAAATGACATACTTCTATATATTTAGTGAGCAGAACTACAGAAACTAAGACAAGGGAAATGGAGCATATGATTTAGGAACATCTCCTAATAAATTATGCAATTTTCCATTTCTTGCCTCTGCTTATAAATAAAAGTCCTTTAGGAAAATATATAAATAAATTTTAGAAACAGTTTTGTATATGAGGAAATATCCCTGCCTCGTGTACTAGATCATAAATCCAAACAAGGAAGAGACTCCTTTATGCCTGACTCTTTAACATCAAAGGAAAGTCAAGCAGGTACTCTTTAAATATTTGTTAAAGAAATTACTTTGGAAAAACAAGAGAAATACATTCTAGTACCATCATGTGTTTATTGACCAGTATATTAGAAATCAGCACAATATTGTAAAGCAAATATTTTGAAATAAAATATTTTTAACAATTAAAAGAATAAATTAATAAAAATACTGAGCTTACTACCACACTTACTTTTGGACCATCAGGACCATGTCCTCCAGCCATTCCTTTCTCACCAGGAAGTCCGGTTATTCCTGGTTCTCCTCTTTCCCCTGGGTTTCCTCGTTCTCCCTACACAACACAGAAACGTCAAGCAGTCTCAGTGCTTGATCTGAAAATGGACTTAAACATGTTTCCAGAAATCTGAAAAGTGATTTCTGGGAAAAAATTTAGAAATGAGCAACAATTAAGACTCAATTTTCTAATTTAGTGTTAAAAAATGAACTTGAAGTAAGCATAATTCTGGCTTCACAGCACAGACTTTTTCTCATCAGACTGATTTTCATCAAGTAAAAGAACTGCAATGATTAAAATACAGCCAAGTTTAAGATGAAAGATGGTTTGATAAACTGAAGCCAATGGAAACACAGTTAATCAAAAAAAAAGAAGAAGAAGAAAATACTTACTCTAGGTCCTAATGGGCCAACTGCCCCAGGATCTCCAGGAACCCCCTATAAAATACATTTTTTAAAATGAAAAACGTTAACTAAATTTTAGATATTTATTAGAAAGTTTTCCAGACCATATACCTAATTTCTTCTCATATGTTATTGGACCTCTGACTAAGTCCATAATATTGAATAAAGAAAAAATGTATATACTTTTATAAATGAGGGGATATCATATACATTATATGGAAATACCTGGATGATTGGTTTTTGGCAATGAGCACAGGCAAAATATTATCTCACAAAGCTAGTACATTACTTAGTGACAGTTAAAGCAAAAGAACTTTAATTTCCTAATGGAATGTGAAAAACTTTTAGCAGAGGACAGTGAAATTAAAACTTATGAAGTAATGATCCTTTAAATAGAACCAACTTAATTCAATTTACTAAATATTTCTTGAACATAGAATATAGACAACATACTCTACTAGAAATTGTAAGTTCAAATTAATGCAGTCGTGATTATGTTAAAAGTCTTAACTAAAAGAAAATTTGTCACTTAAAATTATAAGTATAATTTTGTATTATAATAATAATATAAATGTTATTTGTATTTAATACAAATAATAACTGTATCAAGTAGGCCTCGAGTTTTATCCCTTTAAATGTACTGTCTTCACTGTGGCATGATCTTCCTAAAGCCCAAATCTCACAGTATTTCTCTCTAATTAAAAGCCCTCCCTTAGCTTCCCATTACTCTAGTAATAAGAACAAATTAGGCTCAAAACATTCCCTGTCATCCTCTAACCTCATCTTCACCCTTCTCAAGTTGTATACAATATTTCTGACTTACCAAAAATTCTTAGAGCCTAAATTTGATCAGCAAGCCTTTGCACTTGCTGTTTCCATTTCCTAGAATATTTTGTTAACTTCCTTCCTCCCGACTTACCATCATTCATTCTTCAGATTACATAAAAGATAATACTTTGTTGGGGGAAACTTTTTCTAAACCTCCAATGTCTGAATTAGGTGCCTCCTCTAGATTTATATACACACAGTGCCTCCCTTACCACTGCACTTAAAACACGCTATGGTCATAACTGTCTTTCTATACTTTCTGTCACCTATTAAAATAAAAATTAGGGAAAGGTCCAACTCATTTATTCAACTGGTTAAGGCCAAAGTTCAGTAGAGCTTAGCACAGAGTGCTCAGCAAATATTTGTTTAAAAGTTAAATGAATGAATAAATCACTCCAAGAAAAATAAATTACATAAATCTATATGTTGGTAAAACGATATAAATAAACTGGTAATTTTCTATTCATAACTGTTTATGAAGTCTCCAGTAAAACCCTATAGTTCCAATAAGATATATTTAGTGATTAATAACACAGTCCTATAAACACTTGACATCATTTTGGCTGTGTGAGTTTGGAAAAATTACTTATTATCTATGTGTCTCATTTTCCTCACCTATAAAATGAGCTACCCTACGTCCAAAGTAAGGAGCAGCGGCTGCACTTTGCTGCAACAGCTGTGAAGACATATCCCAAGTCCAAGGTAAGAGAAACACAATAAGAGGGTAGGCGCTGAGAGAGGGCACCAGAGGGCAGACAGACTGAACCACAGTCACAGACAACTAGCCAATCTGATCACAGGGCTACAGCTTGTCTAACTCTAAAACTAAGCCATGCCATCTGGGACCATCCAAGACAGAGGGGTCATGGTGGAGAGGTCTGACAGAATGTGGTCCACTGGAAAAGGGAATGGCAAACCACTTCAGTATTACTGCCTTGAGAACCTCATGAAGAGTATGAAAGGCAAAGAGATAAGACGCTGAAAGATGAAGTCCCCAGGTCGGTAGGTGCCCAATATGTTACTGGAGATCAGTGGAGAAATAACTCCAGAAAGAATGAAGGGATGGAGTCAAAGAAAAAACAACACCGAGCTGTGGAAGTGACTGGTGATAGAAACAAGGTCCAATGCTGTAAAGAGAACTATTGCATAGGAACCTGGAATGTCAGGTGCATGAATCAAGGCAAATTGGAAATGGTCAAACAAGAGATGGCAAGAGTGAACGCCGACATTCTAGGAATCAGCAAACTAAGATGGACTGGAATGGGTGAATTTAACTCAGATGACCATCATATCTACTACTCTGGGCAGGAATCCCTTAGAAGAAATGGAGTAGCTATCACAGTCAACAAAAGAGTCTGAAATGCAGTACTTGGTTGCAATATCAAAAATGACAGAATGATCTCTATTCATTTCCGAAGCAAACCATTCAATATCACAGTAATCTAAGTCTATGCCCTAATCAGTAACACTGAAGAAGCTGAAGTTGAATAGTTCTATGAAGACGTACAAGACCTTTTAGAACTAACACCCAAAAAGATGTCATTTTCATTATATGGGAANCAAAAATGACAGAATGATCTCTATTCATTTCCGAAGCAAACCATTCAATATCACAGTAATCTAAGTCTATGCCCTAATCAGTAACACTGAAGAAGCTGAAGTTGAATAGTTCTATGAAGACGTACAAGACCTTTTAGAACTAACACCCAAAAAGATGTCATTTTCATTATATGGGAACTGAAATGCAAAACTAGGAAGTCAAGAAACACCTGGAGTAACAGGCAAATTTGGCCTTGGAGTACTGAATGAAGCAGGGTAAAGACTAATAGAGTTTTTCCAAGACAATGCACTGGTCATAGCAAACACCCTCTTCCAACAACACAAGA
>SJYA01004126.1:0-18438 GCA_006410615.1 Neotragus moschatus
ACTGGTTGGATCTCTTTGCAGTCCAAGGGACTCTCAAGAGTCTTCTCCAACACCATAGTTCAAAAGCATAAATTCTTCATCCCTCAGCGTTCTTCAGAGTCCAACTCTCACATCTATACATGACCACTGTCAAAACCACAGCCTTATCGTGACGGACCTTAGTCGGCATAGTAACATCTCTGCTTTAGAATATGACCCAGCAATCCCACTGTTGGGCATACACAGCGAGGAAACCAGGATTGAAAGAGACATATGTACCCCAATGTTCATCACAGCACTGTTTATAATAGCCAGGACATAGAAACAAACTAGATGCCCATCAGATGAATGGATAAGAAGGCTGTGGTACATATACACAATGGAGTATACTCAGCCNTTTAGAATATGACCCAGCAATCCCACTGTTGGGCATACACAGCGAGGAAACCAGGATTGAAAGAGACATATGTACCCCAATGTTCATCACAGCACTGTTTATAATAGCCAGGACATAGAAACAAACTAGATGCCCATCAGATGAATGGATAAGAAGGCTGTGGTACATATACACAATGGAGTATACTCAGCCTTTAAAAAGAATGCGTTTGAATCATTTCTAATGAGGTGGATGGAATTGGAGCCAATTATACAGAGTCATGTAAGCCAGAAAGAAAAACACCAATACTGTATACTAACACATATATATGGATATAGAAAGATGCTAATGATAACCTTGTGTGCGAGACAGCAAAAGAGACACAGATGTATAGAACGGAATTTTGGACTCTGTGGGACAGGGAGAGGGTGGGATGATTGGGAGAATGACATTGAAACATGTATACTATCATGTAAGAAACAAATCATCAGTCTATGTTTGATACAGGATACAGGATGCTTGGGGCTGGTACACAGGGATGATGCAGAGAGATAATATGGGGAGAGAAGTGGGAGGAGGGTTCAGGATTGGGAATTCATGCACACCTGTGGCAGATTCATGTGAATGTATGCCAAAAACAATACAGTACTGTAAAGTAAAATAAAAATTAAAGAAAAAAAGAAATCTACAAGAAAAAAAAAACTTAACTAAGCTTAAAGCTTGCAAAATTTACATCCTGCCACTTTCTTTCCTGAAAATGAAAATAAAACACCTGTTCACCACTGTTCCCAATTCCTAACTTTAAATTATGTGGCTCAAAAAGATCTAATCGATACCCCATTAGACAATCCTGACATAAAGATATTTACAGATGGCAGTTCTTTTATTCAAAACGAAAAACATAAAACAGGTTATGCCATGGTGACTACTGAACAGATTTTAGAAACAAAATCTCTCCCCCAGGGAACCAGTGCTCAGTTAGCAGAGCTGGCAGGTCTGACCTGAGCTCTAGAGTTAAACAAAGGGCAGCAGATAAACATCTACAGGTTCTAAGCGTGCTTATTGGACTTTACATGCTCATGCTGTAATTTTAAAATAAACCAAAAAGAGTTTTAAAATGGCAACAGGAAAAACTATTAAGCATTTCAGGAAGATCCAGAGACTTTTAACTGCTATATATTGTCTTTAAAAAATAGCGTTATACACTCCAAAGGGCACAGCAAGGATGGGAGTAAAGTACCGAAAGGTTATCATCTGGCTGACTGTCAAGCCGAAAAAGCTTCACTTTAGGAAACCCCTTCACTGCAGAAGCCTGTGATCTAGACAGGTCCTGTAAAACAACAAGGAAACAGAATATACTAAAAGAAAATTAAAAAAAAAAAACTATGAAAAACGAAAAACAAAATTACTGATACAAGATGGCTACAATACAAAGATGGATGATTAATAATTCCTAAAAATAGTAAAAAATCATAAGGGTTTACANGCAGCACGCCAGGCCTCCCTGTCCATCACCATCTCCCGGAGTTCACTCAGACTCACGTCCATCGACTCAGTGATGCTATCCAGTCATGTCATCCTCTGTTTCCCCTTCTCCTCCTGCCCCTAATCGCTCCCAGCATCAGAGTCTTTTCCAATAAGTCAACTCTTCACATGAGGTGGCCAAAGAACTGGAGTTTCAGCTTTAGCATCATTCCTACCAAAGAAATTCCAGGGCCAATCTCCTTCAGAATGGATTGATTGGAATGTCCTTGCAGCCCACGGGACCCTCAAGAGTCTTCTCCAACACCACACTGCAAAAGCATCAATTCTTCAGCACTCAGCCTTCTTCATAGTCGAACTCTTACATTCACACATGACTATTGGAAAAACCATAGCCTTGACTAGACGGACCATATTTGGCAAAGTAATGTCTCTGCTTTTGAATATTCTATCTAGATTGGTCATAACTTTTCTTTGAAGGAGTAAGTGCCTTTTAAATTCATGGCTGCAATCACCATCAGCAGTGATTTTGGAGCCCAAAAGAATAAAGCCTGACCCTGTTTCCACTGTTTTTGCATCTATTTACCATTAAGTGATGGGACTGTATGCCATGATCTGCTTTTTCTTAATGAGCTTTAACCCAACTTTTTCACTGTCCTCTTTCACTTTCATCAAGAGGCTCTTTAGTTCCTCTTCACTTTCTGCCATAAGGGTGGTGTCATCTGCATATCTTAGGTTACTGATATTTCTCCTGGCAATCTTGATTCTAGCTTCTGTTTCTACCAGCAAACTATTCCTTATTTAAACAAAAAATTACATGTAATTTAACGTGGGTGGCCTCACTGTCTAAGAGTAATTGGGACAGCGGCTTTATTAGCACATAAAGCTTTAAAAATAATTAATAGACAAAGCCTTACTGTACTGACTTCTCATGATGTGAGTGTAATCTTAAATTCTAAGGTTAATATTTAGATGACAGACAATAAGCTTCTTAAATATTTGTCATTGTTGTTTAAAGGACCCATAACTAAGCTGAAAGTTCGCAAAAATTTAAATCCTGCCACTTTCCTTCCTGAAAAAGAAAATAAAATACCTGATCACCATTTTTTTTAATTCCTAAATTTAAATTATGCAGCTCGAAAAGATCTAATAGATACCCCATTAGACAATCCTGACATAAAAATATTTACTGATGGCAGTTATTTTGTTTGAGATGAAAAGCATAAAACAGGTTATGCAGCGGTGACTGATGAACAGGTTTTAAAAACAAATCTCTCCCCCAGGAAACCAGTGCTCAGTTAGCGGAACTTGTGGCTCTGACCTGAGCTCTAGAGTTAAATAAAGGGCAGTGGATAAATATCTACACAGATTTTAAACATGCTTATTTGACTTTACATTCTCATGTTGAAAATTAGAAAAAAAAAAAATAAAAGTTTAAAATGGCAACAGGAAAAACTATTAAGCATTTCAGAGATAGAGAGACTTTTAACTGCTATATATTGTCCTAAAAAATGTAGCTGTTATACATTACAAAGGGCACAGCAAGGATGGGAGTAAAGTAGCCAAAGGTAATCAGCTGGTTAACTGTCCACCAAAAAAATGTGCCACTTTAGGAAACCCCTTCACTGCAGAAGTCTTCAATCTAGACAGGTCCTGTAAAACAAACAACAACAACATAAACAATATATTAAAAGAAAATTTAAAAGACATGAAAAATGAAAAACCAAAATTACTGATAAAAGATGGTTATAATCCAAAGATGGATGATTACTAATTCCTAAAAAGGCTCAGTGAAAAAAATCTTAAGGGTTTACATCAGAGTTTTCATTTGATTACAGAGAGTACTTTGCAAATGGCTTCTCACTTGTTTAAAGATAAAAATATAATAAAATCTTTAAAAAATATTATCAAAAGGTGTGAGATTTGATAAAAAATAAAACAAAGACTTAAAAACTAGCAAGATCTGGATTATAACAAAGTAAAAAATATGCTAGAGAGGACTGAAAATTTGATTTTAAGCATATACCAAACGCTAATAGATATTCTTTCTTACAAGATTTGGTAGATAATTTTGCTGGATAGATTGAGACTTTTCCTTGTCATAGTGAACAGGCTAAGGAGGTTATAAAAATTTTAATCCATAAAATTATTCCCAGATTTGGGCTGCCATGGAGCCTTCAGAGTGACAGTGGCTTCACCTTTAAAGATGCTGTAACTCAGGGAGTGTCTAAAGCTCTAAAAATAAAATATCACTTACATTGTTCTTGAAGACCTCAATCCTCAAAAAATGTTAAAAAAGCTAATGACATTATCAAAGGACATTTGCACAAATTAACTCAAGAGTCAAAAGACAATTAAATTAATGTGCTAACCATAGATTTAAGGAGGGCTCAAACTGCCCCAAAAAAGGAGGGACTGTACCCCTTTAAATATATTTATGAAAGGCCTTTTTTACAGACATTGCTATAGACCCTAAAGCCTTAAAATTAACTAATTATATAACTCAGCTATCAGCTTTTCAGCAGGCATTAACAAAACTCCAGTAGATGACTCCTGACCCAGCTTGAGAGTCAAACATACTTCTATTTGAGCCAAAAACTGAGGTCATCATAAAAACATTGGGATCTGGGGGCCCTTCCCTTGCGACCCTCTGAATAGGCCCTTACCAGGTTGTTCTTTCTTCTTTAAAAACTGTCAAATGCCAAAAATTGATTTGTGGGTACATCACACTCGAATTAAGAGTGGAACCCTGACCAAAACTATGTGACATCTTTTTATGTCTTTACTTTCTATGCTCTGACTTTGTATTTTTCAAATGGGTCTGATAACATATGTGAGCTTACTTCTGCTAACTCCAAATATCCTGAGTCTGCTGTTTGATCCTCAAGACAATCCCTTTCTATCTTGGGCTCATTTTTACACTACATTCCACAATCGGTCTAACTGCTGGATCTGTGGAGCACTTCCCTATTCATCAGTAAAAGGCTTCCTTTTACTTAGACATTTCCACTTAAAAAATAAATAAATAAAAATACTTTCTCCAAGTCTGTAAATACCTTCAACAACAATCAAATGTGATGCCTCTTCTTCATCTGATGACATCTATCAACACTAAAATAGACTGAGGCAACACGTTGCACTTTAACTATAGACATAATGTGACTTTTAATATTGACTTTAACTTGTTTTAATGACTATGCTGCCTTACATCTATAACTGTATAACTAGATTTGTTCTAGCCACATAAAAGCTTTTAAGTTCCAAATGGTTGCTCATACTCTTGCCACTGCTGCAACTGCCTCCAACTATTATTTGGGGCCCCTAGATCAGATATCCTCAGTATGAGTGTTAGGACAATATGTTGCCTCAACAATTCAGGGACAATGCCCTTCAACAGCAGGAAGTAGTTATAGAATGAAAAAGATGTCCTTTTCCCTTGGCAATATAATTCTCCTAAAAGAAAAGAGGGGAATGAGAGAGTCAATTCCTAAGTAGGTTGATAAGAAATACAGAGTNCTTCACAAATTTAGAGACAATGCTCCTTCTCAGCTTGAAAGCATAAAATGAAAACAATGCCCCCTTTCCCTAGGCAACATAACTCTCCTAAAAGAAAAGGGAGGAATGAGAAGGTAACAGGCAGAAAGGCCAAGGGTTTCCAAATGGAGGAAATAGCCTGCAAGTGTCAGACATTTTTATCTCTCTTAAGTGGCAGGAGGAAAGAAACTAGCGATTTTTTTTTTTCCTTCTCTACACAAATTTAAGAAGAGGTTTCTCTTAAAGTACTGTGTTGCCATAATGACACCTGGTTTCACCTAAAGTTCAGTTCAGTTCAGTTCAGTTTAGTAGCTCAGTCCTGTCCAGCTCTTTGTGACCCCATGAATCGCAGCATGCCAGGCCTCCCTTTCCATCACCAACTCCCAGAGTTCACTCAGACTCACGTCCATTGAGTCAGTGATGCCATCTAGCCATCTCATCCTCTGTCATCCCCTTCTGCTCACAACCTCTCCTAGCTTCAGAGTCTTTTCCAACGAGTCAACTCTTCACATGGGGTGGCCAAAGTACTAGAGTTTCAGCTTTAGCATCATTCCTACCAAAGAAATCCCAAGGCTGACCTCCTTCTGAATGGACTTGTTGGATCTCCTTGCAGTCCAAGGGACTCTCAAGAGTCTACTCCAACACCATAGTTCAGAAGCATCAATTCTTCAGCGCAGTATTCTCAAACCTAGAGCTAACCAATGCCATTTTCTTTTGGAAATGTCTGTCTTAAGGCTATGCTAATGTACTATGCATTTATCCCAAACTCTGTCTTCAAGTTGGATCCTCCTTTTGGGTCAGAAACTACTTGACAAACCAGTATGTTATACTTGTTGCTCTAATCTATGTAAATGAAATGATTTGTGTGGTGAGATGTCCTTCTTCAAGATTCAAATTAATCATTTTATGGTCCAGAATGTACCATTTGGTGCCAAAATGCATATTATAGGTGAGGAGCTTGGTGCCATTCTGAGTTATAAGACATTCCTTTCTTTCATTAACAGACTGCTAGTGACTATATAATATCCAGCTAAAGACTAGAATGGGGGGTACTCTTTCTGGCCCCTTCTGATACCTATGTCAAAAGCTTTCTCTATCTCCTTTATACTTTAATAAAACTTTATTACACAAAAGCTCTGAGTGATCAAGCCTTGTCTCTGGCCCCAGATTAAATTCTTCTTCTCCAGCAGCCAAAAATCCCGGTGTGTCTTTTCATGGTTCAACAACAACCTTTCAATACATGAAAGTAGGGACAAAAATGTTATGCAGAAAATGTGGAATTTTTTACATTAGAGTTATGAAAATCTGGATGCAGTTTCTTTGACAGGAAATACAAAGATGTCTATTTCACATATCCAAAAATGGTCACATGAAACATGGAATTTTTTCATATTTTTCATTTGAAAATTTTGTGAGTTCTTTCCTTCGTGAAATACTAAATACCATCTACTTAACATTTGAAAAACCTCTGTTAATTTTACTAAAAGAAATATAGAATTTTCCCAGAGATTACACACTTGAGCTCTGAGATTGTCAATATTTCCATCAAGAAAGTTTGAATGAAGGTCTTCTGATTGAGACTTGTAATTCTGTGTATTACACATTTGACAATCTAGGGAGAAATGCTCACATATGAATTATAAATTCTAATTTTTTTCACATATGAAACACTTTAAAGATTTGTGCATATGAAAGAGAATTTTCCATGATTCAGAAATTAATATCTGAGCTAAAAGGCAAACATCAAATAGCTATAATTCATTTATTTCCCAAATAACATATAGACTTTACTGTATTTATTTGATAAAAATCTGGGTCAAGATTTCCCTACATGAAACAGGGAATTGCTATATTTTACACATATAAAATCAAAACCGTTATGATTATACAGTGGAAGTGATAAATAGATAAAGGGGATTCTCTCTGATAGATGAGTGCCTGAAGATCTATGGATGGAGGTTTGTGATATTGTACAGGAAGCCTGATCAAGACAATCCGCATGAAAAATCAATGCAAAATGGTAAAGTTATGAACCCTCACAAAGAGATGAGAATTGGACCAAAGCTAAATAAAAAGAGGAAAAGGAAAACTATACACATTTGGATGTAGAGGCCCAAAGAATAGCAAGGAGAGATAAAACCTTCCTCAGTTGTCAGTGCCAGTAAATAAAGGAAAGTTAAAAAAAAAAAAAAGAAAGAAAATGCTACTGATCTCTTCAAGAAAGACTGAGATACCAAGGAAAATTTCATGTAAAAATGGGCACAATAAAGCACAGAATTGTATAGCTGTAACAGAAGCAGAAGCTATTAAGAAGAGGTGGGAAGAATACATGGATGAACTATGCAGAAAAGATCTTCATGATCCAGTTAAGCACGACGGTGTGATCATTCACGTAGGGCTGGACGTCCTGAAATGCGAAGTCTAGTGAGATTTAGGAATCAAAGCTACAAACAAAGCTCTTGGAGGTGATGGAATTCAGTTGAGCTCTTTCAAATTCTAAAAGATGATGGTGTGAATGTGCTACCCTCCATACGCCAGCAAATTTGGGAGACTCAGCTTTGGCCAGAGGACTGGAAATGGTAAATTTTCATTCCAACTGCAAAGAAAGGCAATCAAAAGAATGTACAAACAACCGCTTAATTGCACACATCTCACACAGTCGCAAAGAACTGATCATAATTCCCCAAGCCAGGCTTCAAAAGAATATGAAAAATGAGCTTCCAGATGTTCAAGCTGAATTTATAAAGGGCAGAGGAACCCGATATTAAGTTGTCAACAACCCTTCAGTGCTCCAAAAAGCAAGAGAACTCCAGAAAAGTATCTACTCCTATTTAATTATGCAGAAGACTTTGATTGACACAACAAAATGACACAAGAAATCAATCACATCAAAACGTTAAATATTCTTCAAAACATGGGAATACAAACCCCATGAGATATCTTACATAAACATATATATGACAAATATTTATCAACTTGGAAAAAAAATTCTCAATAAATGGGAAAGGTAAATTATGATAGTAGTGCAGGTTATAGAATGTTGTTGAGTGAAGTGTGGAGCATTGGATTGATTATTACATTTCTTTATGGATAATTCAGTAAGCACTTAAAAAATGTCATATGCAGGCTCTATGTTTCAGCTGATGTGAAAGATACATAAAGACGGCAGATCCAAAACACATTGGAGACATGATATCTCTGCTCTCCTTCATAGGAGGGCAAACAGAAGTTCCTTCCAATCCCAAGAAAAGGTTGAGACGAAGTTGTGAGAAGGAGCTTAGCATGCCTGAAAATAATTTGTGTGACTGTAGCTTCAGAAGCACAGTATAAGAGAAAGAATAATGAAATTACTAAGGAAAACAGAAATCACGGCTTTCAAAAACTTTTTAATCATGCTGATATGCTGCAGTCACCACCAGGAATTTATTTTGTCCCTGTGGGGCCAGATAAGCAACATCTAAACATGCATTTGGAATTACAGGGTGGAATCTTGGTGTCAAGAAATAAACAATACCACTTGTAAAGTACATATCTTGTGCTGACTTTGGGCCACTCACTGATTATGTCATGTTATCTTTATTATCACAGTGATAGCATAATTGTTGATCAAGATTTTGGATGTGCTACAATATATTTTCAAGGAGAAAATGAATTTCTATAATGCAAATGATCTGCTGTCTAACCTTTGAAGACTCTACCAGTAACTAATAGAATATAATATGTTAATTCACTAAGGTTCATACTGTTTATTTTCCTTTTTCTAATTTCATTTGCATCTCTTCCTTCACCCATACCATTCTAAGTTAGACGCCCCTCCATTTCAGCAGGGATGATTTCAGAAATGATTTTACATCCATTACCTCTTTTCCCTTTGTTCTCATTTTCTTGCTTACAGCTATTATGTCAGGTGTCATTTACCTAGGATGCATAACGAGTGTTTTCTTGAACTGAAGAGTTTACAAAGCCGTGCAGTAAAATAGCCAACCATTGAACTACAGCCACATTTTACTGTTCTTTGTGTGAAAATAGAAATGAAACTATGAAGATGAACATGTAAATTTAGTGTTCAAATCCAAGAATTGTAGGTATTTGTTGACATCTCTAAACATAAATTTCAATCTTCTTTAGGCTTCATAATCTGAANAACTGAAGAGTTTACAAAGCCATGCAGTAAAATAGCCAACTATTGAACTACAGCCACATTTTACGTTCTTGTGTGAAAATAGAAATGAAACTATGAAGATGAACATGTAAATTTAGTGTTCAAATACAAGAATTGTAGGTATTTCTTGACATCTCTAAACATAAATTTCAATCTCTGTAGGCTCCATAATCTGACACGTATTTGATAGGTCAGTTTTAATTAGCATGGTTTTCCTATGGTGATGATTGTTGATGCATTTACTTGAAAGAGAGGAGGCAGATGATTGTTGGCACTGAGAACCATGAGTTACCTCTCTCTTTCCGGTTAGGAAAAGGACTGTCATGGGCTGACATATCCCTATGCCTGACTGGAAACTTAGAAGGTTCCACCATCAGACCAGAATAACTGCTCTGTAATGGAGATACGAAGTGGTTCTGAGAAGTAGATATTCCTGTAGTAACAAAGTCCTCAACGTCGCTGTTTACTTGAGTGTAGCTGCTATGTGAGTGCCAATTAAAAGTACTCAACTTTTTTAAAACAGCATGTTGACCTACCACAATCTAGTCTGTTGGTCTAACTGATATTGCTGATGGATAGGTAAGTCACATGGAGATAATGCACTTGTATTGGCTACTACCTGACTGGTATGAGGCTTTTGTATGAAAGGCACACTTAAACTTGTGGAGGCTGAAAATGCGCTCTCTCCACTTGTTTCTGGAAGAAATTCAGAGTTACGATCATCTTTGTTGACACTTGTTTTAACACGCTTCATGTTATCTTGAACTGATGAAGGTATTGGAGACACACTGTTAATCCCAATTCTCCTTTGCATTCTTACTAAAAGATGGGGATGACCTCTTTTGAAGTTTGGATTATAGTAAGTCTGTAACTAAACTCAAAGGATTAAATTATTTAGTTTCCTTATAAACGCAGGGAAAACTGAGAAAGCTAAGTTTTAAAAATGTATCACTTTAATGAAACCACTTAAATAGCATCAAATAAAACCCCTCCATTAGTAGTTACAGCAGGTAACATGCTAGAATACACTCCTAAACTAAAAAATATGTTGTATATATACAGTAAATATCCGCTTTAAGTAGGTTCAGGAATTGTATCTGGTTTCAAGTTGCCAGGAAAATTTGTGAAACATCCAATATTTTAACCTCCAGCTGTTCTCAACTTCAAAAAAATTAAAATTTTTTCAACAATTTGTTATCTTAAGTTTACATCCCATTTTAGCTACACATGTGAACATGCTTTTNATTCTTGATTCATGCATAAGCAATTGTTGGCACTGAGAATGCTGAGTTGCCTCTCTCTTGCAGGTTAGGAAAAGGACTGTCATGGGCTGACCTATCGCTATGCCTGACTGGAAACTTAGAAGGTTCCACCATCAGACCAGAATAACTGCTCTGTAATGGAGATATGAAGTGGTTCTGAGAAATAGATATAATTGTGGTAACAAAGTCCTGAACATGGCCGTTTACTTGAGTGTAGCTGCTACGTGAGTGCCAATTAAAAATGCTCAACGGTTGTAAAACAGCATATTGACCTACCACAATCTGGTCCATTGGTCTAACTGATATTGCTGATGGGGTGTGTAAGTCACATGGAGATAATGCACTTGTATTACTGACTACCTGGCTGGTATGAGGCTTTTGTATGAAAGACATACTTAAACTTGTGGAGGCTGAAAATGTGCTCTCTCCACTTGTTTCTGGAAGAAATTCAGAGTTATGATCATCTTTGTTGACACTTGTTTTAACATGCTTCATGTTATCTTGAACTAATGAAGGTATTGGAGACACATTGTTAATCCCAACTCTCCTTTGTATTCTTACTAAAAGATGTGGATGGCCTCTTTTGAAGTTTGGATTATAGTAAGTCTATAACTAAAATCAAAGGATTAAATTATTTAGCTTCCTTATAAACCCAGGGAAACTGACAAAGCTAAGTTATAAAAATGTATCACTTTAATGAAACTACTTAAATAGGATCAAATAAAACCCCTCTGTTAGTAGTTATAACAGGTAACATGTTAGAATATGCTCCTCTACTAAAAATATGTTGTATATATACAGTAAATATCACTTTAAGTAGCTTCAGGAATTGTATCTGGTTTCAAGTTGCCAGGAAAGTTTGTTAAACATCCAATATTTTAACCTCCAGCTGTTCTCAACTTCAAAAAAACAAAACTTTTTCAACAATTTGTTATCTCAAGTTTACACCGCATTTTAGCCACACATGTGAACATGCTTTCTAGGTCACATGATTTAATCTTACATATTGTGAATAAGTGAAAACATTGGTATATCTTACTCAAAAGATAGATGTTGATTTCTTCTTCCAGAAAGACAGATAGAGAAGCAGATCTTTGAAAAGTTTGTCGCTTTTTTTCTCAGTGCATAAACGTTAAGCTTTTGAATTAAACTTTTCATATTCTTGGTTCCAAATATTCTGAAAAGTGCCCGTCTTTTCAAGATTTCTTTCTTAAATAATTCTTCATTGATCACTATACATGTGCCTGTCTCATCCCACAAAATAGATTCAAATTGATCACTTTCAACTATATTCCAAAATTTGTGTGGAAATGTGAGTGAAAGAAAATCATTCACCTCATGTGTTTCAGAGACAGAATATGTGTAGCGTGGACTTTTGATCACAACTTCCTCAGAAAAAGCCTGAAAAGTATATTCTTCAATCATAGATCTCAAAACCGTGTCCCTAGTAAGTGTATAATCATAGAAATCAGATCTAATGGAAGTTTCTGAACCAGTGGATTCATCTTTAGGTGGCCAACCTCTAATTTCTGAAGAAATGGGTGCCATCTCAGAGAAATCTTTCTTCAGATACTTTTATTATTTGTCTGATTTTACACACTGCAATTTCCAATACTGCTTGGTTGGCATACAGAAAGAAACTCTCTGGACCATCACAGAGGTCTTCGAAGTAAAAAAGTTGTGACATAACAAAATCACTGGTCTAGCAATCTAAGGTTAGCTGTGATATCACGAAATCACTGGTCTCCTAGCAATTGAAGGGTAATGTTCAACCAGTGTTTTCTTCAGCATCAACTTAGAATACATACTGCTTACAGAAATAGTAGCCAAAGCCATGAAGCATGCAAAATCTCTTTCCTAAAGATTTTTAAACAGAAAAATTACAGACATAAATTTGCTTTGTTTCTGAAATAAAAGTGATTTATCACCCTTCTATACACACATTCTTAGTATTCAGTACCATTACCCAAGCAAACGTAGTCTGCTGGCTTCTGTGAAAAAACAAAAACAAAAAAACAACTCTATGAACTAACTGTGGGTTTCAGTGAAAGCAAGTGTTTATTGTAGGACCAAGCAAGGTGTCTTAGCAGCTAGTGCTTAAAAGACCCAAATTTCCAAATACTTTCAGGGGAAGGATTTTAATGACAGAATGATGGTGGGACATTGGTTCTGTGGTAAATATTGGGACATTCTACTAACGGCCTGTTACTGGGCATATTGGGAGTCCACATCATTGACCAGGTTCCAACTACTCTTTGTTCTACATACTTAAATTTCAGCCTGGTTGGCACTTTAGCATCTCTAAAACTATTCACAGGATACTGCTCATAATGTTATTGATGCCCCTTGAAGAGGAACTAAAGACCCTTTAATTTGCTTAAGGGCTAAATCATTATTATTCTCTATCTCTTGATTATTTTCTTTAGTTCTGTCTTTTCTAGCTTTTCTGATTAAAATTAATTTTGAACACGAGGAGGTCTACAATCTCCCACCTCTCTCTCTCTCTCTTGCTTTCATACTTTTTAATCTTAAGAAGGAACTGCTTAGAACAAGAAAGGAAATAAAGTGTTAGACTTAGAGCTCCATGATATATGTGACAGAAAATATAAGTTGCAGGTTTGATTTCTTTTTCAGGTTTCTCAGCTCTTAGAGTGTTTGACTCAGCAACAACTTTGGGTCTTTCCTGTAGAAATAGAGCATGGAGTTGGAAATAATTCTGAAATCTAAGTTTGGTATCAATATTTTCTGCTTATAAAATGTATCTTTATTTTATATAATTTATTTGTACATATATATATAAATGTATATATGTATCTATATATATTTCTATATCTGTCATTAAATGAGATAAACATTTGAAAATTGGTACATATTTATTAAAAGAAGAGAGGTGAATGATACAAAAGAGTCCTCATATTTTACATGCATTCAATAAAACATATTTTGAAGTATTTCCACTTACATATATTCAACAACTGAGTAGACTTTTGAAGCATTCTACATTTTGGTTTTAATTGTTTTCATTTCTATTATACCTAAAATGAATTAAAACCCATTTAATTTTTTTATACACACACTTGTGCACACATAGTTATATATATATACATATGTATATGTATATATATATGTATATATAAATATAATTTTAGGCATCTTTATTTAGGTGGCCAAACTAATTGCTTGCTCCCAAGATCTTAAATGAAGTGTTTCGGAAGGCCTCTATTACTTAATAACTTTCTGGCTGAATCACTCTGACCCTTTTGTTGAGAAGCTCTCCTTTAATCTAGCTCATCTTTCACTATTCTTTCTGTAATAAGAGATAGGTGTAATAATTTTTAGGCCACGTTGAACCCACATAATTGCAACTCTCATTTACTTAGAGATATTGTTCAAAGAACACTGTTGCTTTCCTCATATTGGACACAATTTTATTTTATTCATTCTAATATATATATTTTTAAATTGGAGTCTAATTGGTTTAGGTATTGTATTGGTTTTGTCATAGATCAACATGAATCTGCCACAGGTGTACACGTGTTGCCCATCCTGGAATCCCCTGCCACCTCCCTCCTCATACCATCGCTTCTGGTTATCCCAGTGCACCAGCCCCAAGGATCCTGTATAATGCATCGAACCTGGACTGGTGATTAGTTTGATATATGATCTTTTATATATTTCAGTGTCATTCTCCCAAACCATCCCACCCTCACCCTCTCCCAGAGTCCAAAAGACTGTACTATACATCTGTATCTCTTCTGATGTCTCGCATACGGGGTTATCATTACTATCTTTCTAAATTCCACATATATGCATTAGTTTACTCTATTGGTGTATTTCTAAGGAGATCAACCCTGGGATTTCTTTGGAAGGAATGATGTTAAAGTTGAAACTCCAGTACTTTGGCCACGTCATGCAAAGAGATGACTCATTGGAAAAGACTTTGGTGCTGGGAGGGATTGGGGGCAAGAGGAGAAAAGAATGGCAGAGGATTAGATGGCTGGATGGCATCATTGACTCAATGGACATGAATCTGGGTGAACTCCAAGAGTTGGTGAAGGACAGAGAGGCCTGGCGTGCTGCGATTCATGGGTCACAAAGAGTCTGACATGACTGACCAACTGAACTAAACTGAACTTCACTCTGTATAATAGACTTCAGTTTCATCCACCTCATTAGAACTGATTGAAATATATTATTTTTAATGGGTGAGTAATACTCCATTGTGTATATGTACAACAGCTTTCTTATCCATTCATCTGCTGATGGAGATCTAGGTTTCTTCCATGTCCTGGCTATTAGAAACAGTGTTGTGATGAACATAGGGGTACACGTGTCTCTTTCAGTTCTGGTTTCCTCGGTGTGTATGTCCAGCAGTGGGATTGTTGGGTCATATGACAATTCAAGTTACAGGTTTTCTTTTTTTTTTTTTTTTTAAGGAATCTCCACAGTGTTCTCCATAGTGGCTGTAGTAGTTTACATTCCCATCAACAGTGCAAAAGGGTTCCCTTTTCTCCATACCCTCTCCAGCACTTATTGTTTGTAGACATTTGGATAGCAGCCAATTTGACTAGCATGAAATGGTAGCTCATTGTGGTTTTGATTTGCAATCTCTGATAATGAGTGATGTTGAGCATCTTTTCATGTGTTTGTTAGCAATCTGTATGTCTTATTTGGAGAAATATCTGTTTAGTCCTTTGGTCCAGTTTTTCTTTGGGTCGTTTATTTTCCTGGAATTGAGCTTCAGGAGTTGCTTGCCTATTTTTGAGATTAATTCTTTATCAGTTGCTTTAGTTCAGTTCAATTCAGTCACTCAGTTGTGTCTGACTCTTTGTGACACCATGACTTGCAGCACACCACCCCTCACTGTCCATCACAAATTCCAGAGGTTACTCAGACTCACACGTATCGAGTCGGTGATGCCATCTAGCCATCTCATTCCCTGTCGTCCCCTTCTCCTCCTGCCCCCAATCCTTCACAGCATCAGAGTTTTTCGAATCAGTCAACTATTCACATGAAGTGGCCAAAGTACTGGAGTTTAAGATTTAGCATTATTCCTTCCAAGGAACATCCAGGACTGATCTCCTTTAGAATGGACTGGTTGGATCTCCTTGCAGTCCAAGGGACTCTCAAGAGTCTTCTCCATCACCACAGTCCAAAAGCATCAATTTTTCAGCACTCAGCTTTCTTCACAGTCCAACTTTCACATCTAAACATGACCACTGCAAAAAACATAGCCCTGACTACTCGGATCTTTGTTGGCAAAATAATGTCTCTGCTTTTGAATATCCTATCTAGGTTGGTCATAACTTTCCTTCCAAGAGTAGTGTTTTTTAATATCATGCCTTCAATAATCATCTGCCATGATTTTGGAGCCCCAGAAAATAAAACTTGACACGGTTTCCACTCTTTCCCCATGTATTTCCTATGAAATGATGGGACCAGATACCATGATCTTGGTTTTCTGAATGTTGAGCTTTAAGCCTACTTTATCAGTCTCCTCTTTCACTTTAATCAAGAGACTTTTTAGTTCCTCTTCACTTTCCGCCATAAGGGTGGTGTCATCTGCATATCTAATGTTATTGATATTTCTCTTGGCAATCTTGATTCCAGCTTGTCCTTCTTCCAGTCTAGCACTTCTCATGATGTACTCTGCATAAAAGTTAAACAAGCAGGGTGACAATATACAGCCTTGACGTTCTCCTTTTTCTTTTTGGAACCAGTCTGTTGTTCCATGTAGAGTTCTAACTGTTGCTTCCTGACCTGCATACAGATTTCTCAAGAGACAATTGCTTCACTTGCTATTATTTCCTCCCATTCTGAAGGCTATCTTTTTATCTTGCTTATAGTTTCCTTTGTTGTGTCGTCCTGAAGTCGCTCCGTCATGTCTGACTCTTCATGATTCCATGAACTCTAGCCAATCAGTCTCCTCCATCCATGGAATTTTCTAAGCAAGCGTACTGCAATGGGTTGCCATTACTCTTTCCACATTAGCTGTGTAGAAGGTTTTAATTTTAATTAAGTCCCATTTGTTTATTTTTGCTTTTGTTTCCAATATTCTGTGAGGTGAGTCATAGAGGATACTGCTGTAATTTATGTCGAAGAATGTTTTGCCTGTGCTCTCTTCTAGGTATTTTATAGTTTCTGGTCTTACATTTATATCTTTAATCTATTTTGTGTTTATTCTTGTATGTTGTGTTAGAAAGTGTCTAGTTTCATTTTTTTTATAGATGGCTGTACAGGTTTCCAAGCACCACTTGTTAAAGACATTTTCTTTAATTCATTGTATATTCATTGATAAGGTGTCAATAGGTGTGGGCATTTATCTCTGGGCTTTCAATTTTGTTCCATTGATCTATATGTCTGTTTTTGTGCCAGTACTATACTGCCTTGATGACTGTGGCTTTATAATAGAGCCTGAAGTCAGGTAGATTGTTTCCCCCAGTTCCATTCTTCTTTCTCAAGATTGCTTTGGCAATTAAAGTTATTACTTTTTTTCCCCATAGAAATTGTGAAATTATTTGTTCTAGTACTGTGAAAAATACCATTGGTAGCTTGATAGGGCTTGCATTGAATCTATAGATTGCTTTTGGTAGTGTATTCATTTTCACTATACTGACTCTTTCGATCCATGAGCACAGTACATTTCTCCATCTGTCAGTGTCTTTTTTTATTTCTTTCACCAGTGTTTTCTTGTCTCTTATATATAGGTCTTTTGTTTCTTTAGATAGATATATTTCTAAGTATTTATTATTTTCTTTGCAACGGTGAATGGAATTGTTTCCTTAATTTCTCCATTTTCTCATTATTAATGTATAGGAATGCAAGGGATTTCTGTATGTTGATTTATATCCTGCCAGTTTAGCATATTCATTCATTAGCTCTAGGAATTTTCTGGTGGAGTCTTTGGGGTTCTCTATATAGAGGTTCCTGTCATATTCAGACAGGGAAAGTTTTACTTTTTCTTTTCAAATTTGGATTCCTTTTCTTCTTCTTCTTCTTCTTCTTTTTCTTTTCTGATTGCTGTGGCCAATACTTGCAAAACTATGTTGAATAGTAGTGGTGAAAGTGGGCACCCTTGTCTTGTTCCTCTCATTCCACTTAGAGGAAATGCTTTCAATTTTTCACCATTGAGGAAAATGTTTGCTCTGTGTTTTTCATATATAGCTTTTATTGTGTTGAGGCATGTTCTTTCTATTCCTACTTTCTGAAAGTTTTTTTTTTTTAATCATAAATTGATGTTGAATTTTGTCAAAGCCTTTCTCTGAATCTATTGAGCTAATCATACGACTTTTATTTTTTCATTTGTTAATGTGGTGTATTGCATTGAGTGACTGGAAGATACTAAAAATCCTTGCATCCCTGGGACAAAGTCTATTTGGTCATGATGTATAATCTTTTTGCTGTGTTGTTGGATTCTGATTGCTAGAATTTTGTTAAGGATTTTTGCATCTATGTTCATCAGTGATATTGGCCTGTTGGTTTCTTGTGTGTGTGTGTGTGGCATTTTTGTCAGATTGTGGTATTAGGGTGAAGGTGGCCTCAGAATGATTTTGGAAGTTTACCTTCCTCTGAAATATTCTGGAAGCATTTGAGTAGGATGGCTGTTAACTTTTCTTTAAATTTTTGGTATAATTCCGTCATGA
>SJYA01004126.1:18621-30069 GCA_006410615.1 Neotragus moschatus
CATGAAGCCATCTAGACCTGGGCTTTTGTTTGCTGGAAGATTTCTGATTAGAGTTTTATATTCTGTCTTTGTGGTGGGTCTGTTTAGATTTTTTATTCCTTCCTGGCTCAGTTTTGGAAAGTTGTACTTTTCTAAAAATTTGTCCATTTCTTCCAATATGTTCATTTTATGGGCATATAATTGCTGATAATTGTCTCTTTTGATCCTTTGTATTTCTGTCTTGTCTGTTGTGATCTCTCCATTTATATTTCTAATTTTATTGATTTGATTTTTCTCCCTTTGTTTCTTGGTGAGTCTGACCAATGGTTTGTTAATTTTATTTATCCTCTCAAAGAACCGGCTTTTGGCTTTGCTGACTTTTTGCTATGGTCTCTTTTGTTTCCTTTGTACTTATTTCTGCCATAATTTTTAAGATTTATATCCTTCTATTAATCCTGGGGTTCTTCATTTCTTCCATTTCTAGTTGCTTTAGGTGTAGACTTAGGTAATTTATTTGACTTTTTTCTAGTTTCTTGAGATTGCATTTCTATGAACCTTACCCTTAACACTATTTTTACAGTGTCCTACAGGTTTTGGGTTGTTATATTTTCATTTTCATTCATTTCTATGAATATTTTGATTTATTTTTTATTTCTTCTGTGATTTGTTTGTTATTCAGCAGTGTAATGTTCAGCCTCCATATGTTGGAATGTTTAACAGTTTTTCTCCTGCAATTGAGGTCTAATCTTACTGCACTGTGGTCAGAAAAGATGCTTTAAATGATTTTGATTTTTTTTTTTTCAATTTACCTAGGCTAGATTTATGGACCAGGATGTGAGCTATTGTGGAGAAAGTACCATGTGCACTTAAGAAAAAGTTGAGCTCTTTCTCTCCCGTGTGTGTGTGCTCTTTCTCTCTCTCTCCCTGTCTCTCTCTCCCTCCCCCAAGTGCTCCTCCACTCTCTTCCCTTCAAGTCTTTGGGTTGACATGCCCTCATGCTTCGAGGATGGATTCTCCTGCTATCTTCTAAATAAAATAGAACTGTAACACTGATTTGCCTAAGAGGTATAAAACAGTTTGTCCAAGACCCGAGAGCTGTGATGCGCCAAGGGCTTTAAAGTCTGTAGCTCAAAATCTTTATTGTGATGAGACCAAGAACCAAGGAACATACACTCGCATGACATCTATGGTGCTGTGACTAGGATTTAACCTGGCTGAAACAACCTACACGCAGAAGAGGCCAGGCACAACAGGAGCCCAACTCAGTGAAGCTCCCGCGGTAGAGGCGTAATGTGAAGAAAATCCAGCGCAAGGGAAGGCCCATCGTGCTGGAAATTGGAACAGTGGAAAACAAACTCAACAGAAAGATCATGCAGGCCAGTCTCAGATTCCAGAAGATCTCCAAATAAATTCTCTCCCGTGACTCAAGATCAGCCAGAACTAATGAAACTCAGGCCCTGGTGTCTCATTGCAAAAATTCATTGAGAGACAAAGCAATAAGAGGTGGATTTGTTAGGATCCAGAAAGAAGACACTCTTCAGGGTGTGAACTATTGCCAAGGGCAAGGGCTGGAGCCACTGAATTAGGCCTGGCTAGGATTTGTCTAAGAGCTATAATATGATCCATTCCAGACCTGAGAATTATAACATGGTCTATCCAAGACTTGAGAGCCATGACAGGCCGATGGGGCTTTAATGTCCACCACTCCAAGTGTTTGTTGTCATGAGACAAAGAATTGAAGAACATACACGTGTGACATCTATGATGCCATGACTTGTAACCTGGCTGAAACAACCTCCGTGTGGAAGAGGCCAAGCACAGCAGGAGCCCAACTCGGTGAAGCTCCCACGGTAGAGGTGGAACACAAAGAAAATCCAGTGCAGGGGAAGGCCCATCGTGCTGGAAACTGGGACAGCAGAAAGCCCACGTGGCCCAGTCTCAGATCCCAGGAGACCTCCAGTTAAGAAACCTAGGACCACTGGACAAAACCCTGAAAGGGATTGTCAGAAGATCCTCTGACCAATCCTGAGGAAACCTGGTACACTGGTGGAAGCAGCTTTGTCTTGGATAGAAAAAGAAGAGCTGGATATGCAGTAGTCTCCACTTTTGAGACCATAGAGGCTAAGCCTCTGCCACCAACAGTCAAGGTACCAGGACATGACACCTGGATTCACTATTCATGAGTCAAGCTGTGGAAGAAAACAGAAGAGAACACTCAATACACCTGTGAGCCTCTGGGAGATCTCATATACCTATTCAAGACTACCAATGAGTGCCATTCTAATGAACACCCCCAAAATCTAGTTTCTGGGGATAAGATTTCTCAGGATAACCCTAAAGAGCCAAACAGCTTGACAGAGATTGTACTCCAAAACAGACAGGCGATAGATCTTCTGATCCATGAACAAGGAGGGACTTTAGCCATCCTGATGATGTGAATTTAAAATTGACTAATGCCCCTACTAGTCCTTGTTATGCTTATGGTTATTCTATATACTGTCAATTGTCTAACCTGTTTTGTCTCTGCCCAGGTCAACAAGCTACAACATGCGGTGCCAGTCCAACAAAGATATAAAACTACAGCCGACCATGAAAAATATCACTTAGATGGACACCACTATAAGGACTCTAAGGCTTGAGACTAGCAAGAGGGGGAGGCCCAATACCCCTCACCACCCCAGTTCAGCAGGAAGTAGTCAGAAAGAACTTGACGCCCCTATTCCCAAAGAATTGGGCCTCCCATCTCTTGAGAGGGGCATGTTAGGTAGTTACAATAGGGAAAAGGAGTCCAAAATGATGGTGGCTAAAAAACAAGGAATATTCAAAGGAAGATCCGAGGACCAGAGTGAAGACTTCAGGTAGAACAAACAGCACTCCTAGCTAAGCCCAATTTGCCTAGGGCAGGCCCAGGTGGAGGCAAAAACATATAAAAGGAGGAGCCAATGCACTTTCTCTCTCTCTTTCTCTCCCGCATGCATACACTCTTTCTCTCTCTCTCTCTCTCCCTCCCCCGTGTGCTCCTCCACTCTCTTCCCTTCAAGTTTTTGGGTTGGCATGCCCTCAAGCTTTGAGGATGGATTCTCCTGCTATCTTCTAAATAAAATAGAACTGTAACACTGAAAAAAAAAAAGAAAAAGAAAAAGTTGAAATTCATTGTTTTGGGGTGAAATGTCCTATAGATATCAATTAGGTCTAATCGGCCTATTGGATCATTTAAAGTTTGTTTCCTTGTTAATTTTCTGTCTAGTTGATCTATCCATAGGTGGGATTGTGGTATTAAAGTCTCCCACTATTATTGTGTTATTGTTAATTTCTCATTTCCTACTTGTTAGCATTTGTCTTACATATTGCAGTGCTTTTATGATAGATGCATATATATTTATACTTGTTATATCTTCTTGAAATGATCCTTTGATCATGATGTGATGCCCTTCTTTTTCTCTTTTCATAACCTTTGTTTTAAGTCTATTTTATCTGATATGAGTACTGCTACTTCTGTTTTCTTCTGGTCTCCATTTGCATGGGATATCTTTTTCCAGTCCTTCACTTTCAGTCTGCATGAGTCCCTTGTTTTGACGTGGGTCTCTGTTAGAAAACATACTTAAACGTCTTGTTTTGTATCCATTCAGCCACACTTTGACTTTTGATTGGGGCAATCAACCCATTTATGTTTAAGGTAATTATTGATAAATATGATCCCCTTGGCATTTACTTTATTGTTTTGTGTTTGTGTTTGTCCACGCTTTTTGATTTTGCTTTCTAGAGAAGATCTTTTAGCATTTGTTGTAGAGCTGGTTTGGTGGTGCTGAATTCTCTCAACTTTTGCTTTTCTGTAAAGCTTTTCATTTTTCCTTCATATTTGAATAAGATCCTTCCTGGGTACAGTAATCTGGGCTCTAGGTTGTTTTCTTTCATCACTTTAAGTATGTCCTCCCATTCCTTCCTGGCATGAGGTGTTTCTATTGAAACACTAGCTGTTATCCTTATGGGAATCCACTTGTGTCTTATTTGTTATTTTTCCCTTGCTGCTTTTAATATTTGTTCTTTGTGTTTGATCTTTGTCAATTTTATTAATATGTGTCATGGGGTGTTTTGCCTTGGGTTTATCCTGTTATGGACTCTCTGGGTTTTTTGGACTTGAGTGATTATTCCTTTCCCCATTTTAGGGAATTTATCAACTATTATTTCCTCAAGTATTTTCTCATGGTCTTTATTTTGTCTTCTAATTCTGGGCCTCCTATGATTTGAATGCTGGGGTGTCTAATATTTTTCTAGACCTCAGATTCGCAGATGACACCATCCATATGGCAGAAAGTGAAGAGGAACTAAAAACCCTCTTGATGAAAGTGAAAGAGGAGACGGGAAAAAGTTGGCTAAAAGCTCAACATTCAGAAAACGAACATGATGGCATCTGGTCCCATCACTTCATGGGAAATAGATGGGGAAACCGTGGAAGCAGTGTCAGACTTTTTTTTTTGGGGGGGGGGGGCTCCAAAATCACTGCAGATGGTGACTGCAGCCACAAAATTAAAAGACCCTTACTCCTTGGAAGAAAAGTTATGAGCAACCTAGGTAGCATATTCAAAAGCAGAGACAGTACTTTGATGACTAAGGTCCATCTCATCAAGGCTATGGTTTTTCCAGTAGTCATGTATGATTGTGAGAGTTGAACTGTGAAGAAGGCTGAGCAATGAAGAATTGATGCTTTTGAAGTGTGGTGTTGCAGAAGACTCTTGAGAGTCCCTTGGACTGCAAGGAGATCCAACCAGTCCATTCTGAAGAAGATCAGCCCTGTGATTTCTTTGGAAGGAATGATGCTAAAGCTGAAACTCCAGTACTTTGGCATCTCATGCAAAGAGCTGAATCACTGGAAAAGACTCGAATGCTGGGAGGGANAAGTGTGGTGTTGCAGAAGACTCTTGAGAGTCCCTTGGACTGCAAGGAGATCCAACCAGTCCATTCTGAAGAAGATCAGCCCTGTGATTTCTTTGGAAGGAATGATGCTAAAGCTGAAACTCCAGTACTTTGGCATCTCATGCAAAGTGTTTACTTATTGGAAAAGTCTCTGATTCTGGGAGGGATTGGGGACAGGAGGAGAAGGGGACGACTGGGGATGAGATGGCTGAATGAGATTGCTGACTCGATGGACAGGAGTCTGAATGAACTCCAAGAGTTGGTGATGGACAGGGAGGCCTGGAGTGCTGCACTTCATGGGGTCACAAAGTATAGGATATGACTGAGCGACTGAACTGAACTGAACTGAGACGTCTCTGATATTGTCCTCATTCCTTTTAACTCATTTTCCTTTTTTTCCTCTCTGAATCGTTTATTTCTACCATTCTATCTTCTACATCACTAATCCTATCTTCTGCCTCCGTTATTCTACTGTTTGTCCCCTCCAGAGATTTTTTTCTATCTCATTCATTGCATTATTCATGATCTATTGACTATTTTTAAAATTTCTTTTAGGTCCTTGTTAAACTTTTCCTATATCTTCTCAATCTTGTATCCAGGTTATTTATTTGTGATTCCATTTTATTTTCAAGATTTTGAATCATTTTCAGTATCAGTATTTGGAATTATTTATCAGGCAGATTCTCTCTCTCTTCCTCTTTTGGTTTGCATTTATCCAGTTCCTTTAACTGCTGAGTTTTCCTCTGTCTCTTCGTCTTATTTGTATTGTTGTGTTTGGGGTGAGCTTCCTGTGTTATGGCAGTTTGTGGAGTTCTCTTTATGGTAGAGTTTCCTCACTGTGGATGGGGTAGTACAGGTGGCTTGTCAAGGTTTCTTGGTTAGGGAAGCTTGCGTTGGTGTTCTGGTGGATTTCTTCTCTCTGGAGTGCAGTGACATGTCCATTAATGAGTTATGAGCAATAAATATGTTTGGAGTGACTTTGTGCAGCCTGTATATTGATGCTCAGCAGTATGTTCCGGTGTTGCTGGAGAATTTGTGTGGTACATCTTGCTCTGGAACTTGTTGGCTCTTGGATGGTGCTAGATTTCGGTGTAGATATGGAGGTGTTTGATGTGCTCCTGCTCACTAATGTTCCCTGGAGTCAGGAATTCTCTGGTGTTCTCAGGATTTGGACTTAAGCCTCCTGCTTCTGGTTTTCAGTATTATTTTTACAGTAGCTTCAATACTTCTCTATCTATACAGCACCATTGATAAAACATCTAGGTTAAAAATGAAACGTTTCTCCACAATGAGGGACACCAAGACAGGTTCACAGAGTTACATGGAAAATAGAAGAGGAAGGAGGGAGATAGAGGTGACAAGGATGACTTAAGGTGTAATCAAAAAAGGAGACAGCAGACTAGCCAGTAATCACTTTCTTACTTGTGCTCCACAGTGGAGACCACTCAGAGATCTTCATGGAGTTATTCAGAGAAGAGAAAAGGAAGGAGGGAGACAGAGGTGGCCAGGAAGATAAAAGGAGGAATCAAAAGGAGAGAGACAGATCCATCCAGTAATTAGTTCCTTAAGTGTTCTCCTCCACCCAGAATACACAAATATATTCATAGAGTTGGGTAGAGAAGAGAAGGGGGAGCTAGGAAATAGAAGCAACCTGTTGGAGAAAAAGGAGAGTCCAAAGGGTGAGAGAGCACTCAAGCCAATAATCTCACTGTCAAGTATTTTACAGACTTGATGGACGGGTATCTGAGTGAACTCTGGAAGTTGGTGATGGACAGGGAGGCCTGGCGTGCTGCGACTCATGGGGTCGCAAATAGTCGGACATGATTGACTGACTGAACTGAACTGAACTGAACTGATGTTCTGTGCTGGCATTCAGAAGTTGTTTTGTGGAATTTACTCAGCATTCAAATGTTCATTTGATAAATTTGTGAGAGAGAAAGTGGTCTTCCCATTCTATACCTCTTCCATCTTAAGACTAACTCCCTCATGTCAGATATAATTTTAAACATTCAAGTCTGTAATAATATAGGAGCACGTCGGAATGACAAACACAATGCTCAACTATCTGGGTATGGGATTACAACTATCCATTTAATGTGTAAAACAGATGGCCAGTACTCTGTGCATAGATCATAGTCAGGCTCTTCTGGCTAGCTGAACATTGAGATTATGTGATGTGTATATCAAAATCACTTCTCCATAATTAATTATATAAATTTTTCTTTCATCACATTAAACTTCTGGCACCAAATATTTCAATAGAAATATTTGATTATGAAAATTTATCTCCCTTCTTGCCACAGGGGTTCAGGTTCCTACCCACCTCTGCATAAAATATTTGTTTCTTGTCCTTCTTTGTATTTTTGTAGTTGACATTTTAGAGAAAATCTAACTAGATGACATGAATAGGGATAGTAAATTATGTGAATAAAGAAATATATTCTAGGCTGTGTATTTTGTCAACATGTTACCCAGTTGTCACATAAATATGGCACAGATGCTCCAGCAGGACACTTAAAACCAACAGTATTATCTATAATGAGAAACTATCTTCCTACAATACTCTTAGGAAATATTTTCTTATCTAAAACATTGAGAGAAAACAAAGGTCCAATAATACAATAATTCTCAATGTTGTTAGGAAAACATACAATAAACAGTATAATTAAACTCCCAATATTACACAAAGTCAGATCATGGCATCTGCTCCCACAGTGTCATGGGAAATAGAAGTAAAAAAGACAGAAGCTGTTGGGGTTCAGCCCCAGTGATTTCAGGGAACTCAAAGAGCAGACAGAGTCAGCAAGAAAAACTTACTTATTTAGAAATATAAAGAGAGATTAGGAAGAAATAGTATAGAAGGAACATTAGTGGAGAAAGAGGCTGTATTCCTTGGTTTATGTGGGAAACCAACAGAACTTCAAGACAAGAGGTTTGCCCCCACAAGCGACTGCTTAAATAGCGGAGGGTGTCCCACCATGGGCTCGTTCTCACATGGGTCTTAGAAGCCAGGGCAAGTAAGTAGACGTGGTGAGCCCCCATGCTTCAAAGGATCAGCCTGAAAAAGAGAGCGAGGAAGAGGGAGAAAGAGAGAGAGAGAGAGTCAACACAGGGGGAGCCAGATTTCCAAAAAACTAGTCTGAGAAACTGGTCCATCTTTTATAGTTCAGGAAAGCTTTTTATACTTTTGGTTGTACATAGAAATCAATGGATAATACAAAAGTATGCAATGTCAGCAGCCCTAACTCTTATCGAGACCAGGCTTTTTCTCTGCATACCTAGCTGTATATAAAAGCCTTAGATGATTTACATCATTTTCTGCCCAGAAGGCCAATTAACATTTTACGGCCCTTTTCTGATAAGGGTCTGTCAACCAGAAAACTTATTTCTCTTAATAATGTTGTTCTTCCCAAAGTCTGGTGTCACTCTCAGAAAGCACTAAATACAGTTATATTCTTACATAGCAAGGACACAACAATTTATAACAAAGAAGAGGAGTACAGTGATTTATAACAAATAAAAAATTAATTAACTCAATAGTATTGCTAACATCAAAACTACTATATTCATTTTTCTATACCCCAATTACATTGAATAATATCCTTCGGGTGTCTAAAAGATAAAGAATATGGAGGCCTGGCAGCAGTCATTGACTCAACAGTGAAACCCTCTAACAATATAATTCTTAGTTTTTTAGAAAAGGGCTCTATATCTTTAAGATGCTTTAAGCTTCGTACCTCTCGAAGTTGGGGGGCTGTAAACAATCACGAGTTGTAAAAGTCTCCAACTGTCAGACAAGTTAGTCATCAGAGGGATTTGAGCTGAGACACTCCTTTCATAGACAGGAGACTTGTTGGAGCTCTAAGTTAACTTTTTCCAAAATAAAGTGGTCAGGGAGAGCCTCCTGAAATGTCAGAAGAGTATAGTATAGCAAACAGTAAACAAATTTTGCTTTTGGGGAAGATGTTCAGGCAGAGGACCCCTTGAGACCTGACTTGCCTTGCCCTGTCAGGTCTCTCCTCATGACCTTGTCATGGGTGCGATCTCCCGTGCTGGCTCCTGGCAAAAAGCAGTGACAGAATTTCTGTTTTGTGGCTCTAAATTCATTGCAGGTGATGATGGTAGCTAGAAAATTAGAAGAAAATTGCTTATTGGAAGAAAAGTTCTCACAAATTTAGAAAAGCTCGAAGAAATGTTAAAAAGTGAAGATGTGACTTGACCAGTGGAGGTACACAGAGTCACATCTATGATCTTTCCACGGACATGTTCAAATGGGAGAACACCAAACTGCTTTGCTGGGGAAGACCTGTGAGTGTCCATTGGATTGCACGCAGATCAAGCCAGTCAAACATAAAGGAAATCAACCTTGAAGAGGCGTTAGAATCACTGATACTGAGACTGAGTCTCCAAAGCTTTGACCACCTGAGAAAAGAACTGACTCACTAGAAAGACCCAGATTCTTAGGAAACAATTAAATCTGGAGGAGACATGGGTTAGAAAGTAAGAGAATGTTGTACAGCTTCACCCATTCAATGTACTTGATCTCAAGCAGAGCCTCCGTGATGCTGAGGGACAGACAGGCCTTGTGTGCTGCAGTCCAATGGGCCACAAAGAGTCAGATATGGCTTTCTGCGTGAACAACAATATTTCAGTTAATAAAGTAGATCTTCCAAGGTGGTGGTGGGGTCTCATAATGTTAGAGGAATAGCAGGCACTGTCCACTTTCTCCCACACAAATCCATCAAAAACTCGACTGCACATGGAACACCTTTCAGAAATCAATTTGGGAACGATGTTGATGGGCCCAAGAAACTGAGAAAGGAAGATCAGTTTATTAAAGAGGAGATAGGACAAGATAAGAGATGTAAGGGAGGAAAAGTTTTTAGGGATCAAGACCTTCCTTGGAGATTGAGTCATAATAGGAAAAGGGAAAAAGAACAAAAACACAGATTATGCCAATGAATGCAGTACATGGCCCAGATGCTTCTGTCCACTGTCATACATGGGTCCAGGGAGGTAGGCCTGTGATGTATCAAACACGCTACGGTTAAAACCAGGTTTTACTGACCTGAGGACAATCTGATGGAGCTAAGGTTACACAGGAACATAAACCATGGGAACACTAGAGACAGACATTTTAGAAAGGATGTTTCCTGCGAGAAGTCTCTAAGACCACATAGTGAACCATGGCACACTCACAGAACAGGAAATTTTGCACTGCAAAATACCAAAGAGACCAATTAGCTTCCACTTAAGACCCTTTCCTCCATGGAGGGAGAGAGGAATGACATGCCAGAGACACATCTGCAAAAGGCAGAAGGAAATATGTTATTGGTATCTTGGTCCCAGAGACATCTCCTACCAAGCTCTAAGCTGGTTAACAGTTGCTAATGCTGAATTCCTGGGTTCGTGGACAGTTTACATAGGGCAGGATCATGACAGCCTCGGGTAAGCTACCCCGAGGAGACACATGGAAAGCCTGAGATTGTATGCTCTGGCACAGACAGCAAACTGAATGTTAGAGACTAGAGAGCTGCATAAGAGGCATGGCCCACCTGGAACTGTGCCTTGCCCTCCAACCAGTTACCTAAGATTTTGGACTTGCAAAGAGCACAAAGCACATACCAAATCATGGTCAGTGCCCCTGCTGAGCACTTTAGTGTCTAATTGGCTGGGAAATGCATGAAACACAGGGCCCACTTGGAACAGTACTCTCATGTATCAACTGGGAGGATGAGCAAGGTGGACCTAGAAAGTATATGTCACATTTGTCAGTGGCAAGCTCACAGCGGTCAGTCCACCTCAAGCATCTACACGTATCCCAGAGGTATTTGTTTTCCGTGGCCCATCTCACTGCCAAAACGTGGAGTGAATGAAGTCAAATACGAAGCTAATACACCTTCGTTTTATGTTGGAAACCAGATAAGGAGAGGCTTTCCAATAAAAAAAAAGAAATATAATCAAAGAAGCATAAACCAAACCAGAAGTTTGATCAACAGAATAAGTCTGCAATTAATGTCAATACTGCTCAACTGAGGGACAATAGTAGACTTTGACAACAACTACACACTTCAACAAGGGACTATATGAGACTTTACTGACATCAAAAAGCACACCACTTCTTTGATATTCTGAGATCTATTTCTATATGATTTATGTAACTTTTATCAATGTTAGTCCTTTATTGTAACCTAAACTTTTTTTCTATTGACTAGTATTACGTTTCTAAACAAACAAACAAAAACATAAATCTATTTTAAACACTTCATACATACAAATATATATATATATATATAAATTTGGCCTGGATTTTCTTTTTTTACATAATTTAAACGAGTCTGATTTTTATTCTTGGTTCTTTATATTTGATTTCAAAGTATTGTTATCAATATTGTAACTTTAGGTACAAAAAATTAGGATCTGATTTCACGTATGATTTGGTTTCCCGAATTGATTGCTCTCTTCTCTCTTAACTCTCCCATATCTCCTCCTAGACACATTTTTCTCCCTCCTCCCTTTTATCTGCTGTCTGGAACTCTGTGAATCCCTTTGATT
>SJYA01004126.1:30249-40906 GCA_006410615.1 Neotragus moschatus
TGTTTTTTTTTTTTTTTTTCTGTATTGTAAGTATTTGGCTTTTTGATGCTACTGTAAACTGAGGAGAGAACCCCAGAGGCCAGGATGTAGATTCCAGAACTTTAGATAAACACTGAAATTCTTACCTCAAGGATGATTATAGAACAAACCCACACACCAGAGTTTCCATGTTTACATGGAAAGCAATGTCCACACTTGAACCAGTAAGTTGAGTACAAGAGAATTCACAGCTATTCTCCAGCAAAACAGAAACACAACAGTGAATATTATAAAAAGGGGGAACACGAAGCCATAGCAATCCCACAAACACCCCAAAGCACAATTCATGGAAATTCCATTGCACTTCAGAGAGGAGATACAGTTCTGCCTGCCATAACACAAATTCTATGAAGCATTAAACTTTGGCAAGTCATTGGTCCCATCCCACCCAGAAAGGCCAGTTTCCACAACACAGTCGAACCATAACCCACCAGCCTACAGAAAGGGGACCCAATCCACAGCAACTGAGACAAAATGAAATGGGAGAGAGACATGCAGCTGGTGAAAGTAAGTGAAAAAAAACAAAAACAAAACAAACAAACAAACAAAACCTGAGATAGGAAGTTTTCCTGAGAAAAAATTCAGAATAATGAGAGTAAAGATGACCAAAATCTTGAAAGCTAAGTAGAGATCCCAGTAAATACACTGGAGTCTTGGAATGAGAAGAAATAAACATGTGTATTATAGATCTAGAAGAATTATGGAAGAGGTAAGCAGAAATAATTAATGCAGTTAACGAGATTAACAACACACTGGAAGGAACCAACAGTAAAATAACTGAGACAGAGAAAGAACTAATTCCAAGGAGTGGTGGCTTTGTGGGCACAGGTGTGCCATTGCTACTCCACGTTCAGGATCAGGAGCAGCAGTTGTGAGGAGATACCCCTAGAACAAGATAAGAAGCAACAGCTTTCTTGGCTGGAGAAGCAGTAAAGAGTTAGCCCATGTTCAAGCCTTTGACAACACGTAGAAGCAGGAAAAAGACAATGACCTGACACCACTAAACTCACAGCAACTCATGAGAAACTGTTCAATTAATCTTTATCATTTTTTCATGTTTTGTTTTTAATTAAATGTTTTTCTTTCATTATCATTCCCTTTACTTTCATTTATAAATACTATATTATAAGTTCGAGAGTTATTTTGACTTCTATATTTTTTACAGTAATCATAGTTAATTAAATTCTATTCTAGGTGCTTAATCTTTGCTTTTAAACTTTTTATTCATAAATGTTTATACCTTTAGGAATTCCATGTTAAGAATCTATTTTCACTTACGGATTTAATACTGGAGTCGACTGCACTCTCACCTTTTTACTCTCCCTTCTCCTCCTAGAAACATGTATCTCCCTCCTCACTTTCCTCTGCTCTGTATGACTCTGTGAACCCCATTGACTGTTTTTGGCTAAAGAACATCACTTCATGATCAGCTTTAGGTTTTGTCTTCTGTTCTGAGAATACAATTCTCAGTAGCAGAATTCTTGATGCTACTGTAGCTTAGGGACCCAAACCCAGAGGCCATGAGGTCAAATCCAGATCTTTAGATTATTGTTGAACTCCTGACCCAAGGAACATTAAAAGAGGAGCACATTCAAAAGGTTCCATACCTACATGGAAATGAAGCCCCAAGCTGAAGCCAACAATTTTAGTGCAAACAAACCCCATATCTATTGTCCAGCAAAGTAAAAACAAAAGTGAATATTATAAAAGGTGCTATCTGAAACTATACCAAACCCACAAACCGCACAAAGCACATTCCAGGAAAATTCATTGCACTTCATAGACAAGTGGTTCAGCTCCACCTGACAGACCACAGGCACAAGATATTCCAAACATGAAAGCTTGAAAATTTACCGGTCAACCCCACCTACAAAGACCAGATTCTATAGCATATCGGATCCATGGCCTTCCAGCCTGCAGAAAGGAGACCAAGACCATAGCAATCTAAACAAAATGAAAAGGGATAGAAATATGTAACTGGTGAAGGAACATAATCCCACAAAAACAGACAAAAGAAGAGGAGATAGGATGTTTTCCTGAAAAATAATTCAGAATAGTGAGAGTATAGATGACCCAAATTTTGAAAGCTAATTGGAGTTGCCAGCAAATACACTGGAGGCCCAGACTGAGAAGAAAGAAGCATGTTTACCTTGCATCTAGAAGAAATAAAGAAGAATCAAGCAAAAATAATCAAGGCATCCCCTCTCCTCTTGCCTTAAATCTTTCCTAACAAGAGAGTATTGCCACATGAATCAGTTCTTCACATCAGGTTGCCAAATATTGGAGTTTCTGATTTAGCATCAGTCATTCCAATGATTATATTAATTATATATTTTACATATTATCTTTATATTAATGATATATAGGTATATTACACGCACACACATAAGTTGACATCATCAAAGAGTTATAGTTATAATATTTGAAAGTTTTCTCTGCTTTTAAGCTAACACAAAGTGTAAAAACTGCAAAACATGAGCAATAATTATAGTCCAAGAATGAATATCCAACAATAAATATTCAAACAATTCAAGAAGAAGACAAGACCACTGAGGGAAGACAAAACATAAATGACAGTACAAACCACTGGACCAAACACAGATGTCCGGAACATTCCACCCATAATTATATAAATCAAAACTATAATGAGGTACCATTTCACACCAGTCAGAATGGCTGCAATCCAAAAGTTTACAACTGATAAATGTTGGAGAGGATGTGGAGAAAAGGAAACTCTCTTACACTGTTTGTGGGAATGCAAACTAGTACAGTCACTACGGAGAACAGTGAGGAGATTCTTTAAAACACTTGAAATAGAACTCCCTTATGACCCAGCAATTCCACTGTTGGGCATATATACCATGGAAACCAGAACTGAAAGAGACACCAATATTCATCACAGCACTGTTTATAATAACCTGGACATGGAAGCAACCTAGATGTCCATCAGCAGATGAATGGATAAGAAAGCTGTGGTACGTATACACAATGGAGTATTACTCAGCTATTAAAAAGAATACATTTGAATCAGTTCTAATGAGGTGGATGAAACTGGAGCCAATTATACAGAGTGAAGTAAGGTAGAAACAAAAACACCAATACAGTATACTAACACATATATATGGAATTTAGAAAGATGGTAATGATAACCCTGTATGCGAGACAACAAAAGAAACATAGATGTATTGAACAGTCTTTTGGACTCTGTGGGAGAGGGAGAGGGTGGGATGATTTGGGGAATGACATTGAAACATGTATAATATCATATAAGAAAAGGATCACAGTCCACGTTCAATGCATGATACAGGATGCTTGGGGCTGGTGCACTGGGATGACCCAGAGAGATGGTATAGGGAGGGAGGTAGGAGGGGGGTTCAAGATTGGGAAAATGAGTATACCCATGCTGGATTCATGTTGATGTACTGAAAAAATAATACAGTATTGTAAAGATAAGTAGTATTTAAAATTAAATAAAATTAAATTAAATATTCCCAATAAAAAGAACAACAACAGCAAAATGAGCAGAAGAATACACATAGGTCTCTACTGCACATGGAATAATCTCCAAAATATTCCTGATAATTGGGTTTATATTAAGCCATGGAATAACCATTAATAATGTAAATCATACCAAATATGGTCTCTGGCATCCAAACTATGTAAGTTTAAATCAAAAATGGGTGGAAATTTTGAAAAAAAAAAATGTAATGTATGCAAAATTAAACAGTACATTCGGAAAAACCTGATGAGGCAAAGAATAACGCACAGGGGAAATGAGAAAATATTCTGAGGTGATTCAAACTGAAAACACAATATTGCATTTCATTGGATATAGTACAGCAGATGTGTATAAGAGACAGATATAGGTATATTACACGCACACACATAAGTTGACATCATCAAAGAGTTATAGTTATAATATTTGAAAGTTTTCTCTGCTTTTAAGCTAACACAAAGTGTAAAAACTGCAAAACATGAGCAATAATTATAGTCCAAGAATGAATATCCAACAATAAATATTCAAACAATTCAAGAAGAAGACAAGACCACTGAGGGAAGACAAAACATAAATGACAGTACAAACCACTGGACCAAACACAGATGTCCGGAACATTCCACCCATAATTATATAAATCAAAACTATAATGAGGTACCATTTCACACCAGTCAGAATGGCTGCAATCCAAAAGTTTACAACTGATAAATGTTGGAGAGGATGTGGAGAAAAGGAAACTCTCTTACACTGTTTGTGGGAATGCAAACTAGTACAGTCACTACGGAGAACAGTGAGGAGATTCTTTAAAACACTTGAAATAGAACTCCCTTATGACCCAGCAATTCCACTGTTGGGCATATATACCATGGAAACCAGAACTGAAAGAGACACCAATATTCATCACAGCACTGTTTATAATAACCTGGACATGGAAGCAACCTAGATGTCCATCAGCAGATGAATGGATAAGAAAGCTGTGGTACGTATACACAATGGAGTATTACTCAGCTATTAAAAAGAATACATTTGAATCAGTTCTAATGAGGTGGATGAAACTGGAGCCAATTATACAGAGTGAAGTAAGGTAGAAACAAAAACACCAATACAGTATACTAACACATATATATGGAATTTAGAAAGATGGTAATGATAACCCTGTATGCGAGACAACAAAAGAAACATAGATGTATTGAACAGTCTTTTGGACTCTGTGGGAGAGGGAGAGGGTGGGATGATTTGGGGAATGACATTGAAACATGTATAATATCATATAAGAAAAGGATCACAGTCCACGTTCAATGCATGATACAGGATGCTTGGGGCTGGTGCACTGGGATGACCCAGAGAGATGGTATAGGGAGGGAGGTAGGAGGGGGGTTCAAGATTGGGAAAATGAGTATACCCATGCTGGATTCATGTTGATGTACTGAAAAAATAATACAGTATTGTAAAGTAAAGTAGTATTTAAAATTAAATAAAATTAAATTAAATATTCCCAATAAAAAGAACAACAACAGCAAAATGAGCAGAAGAATACACATAGGTCTCTACTGCACATGGAATAATCTCCAAAATATTCCTGATAATTGGGTTTATATTAAGCCATGGAATAACCATTAATAATGTAAATCATACCAAATATGGTCTCTGGCATCCAAACTATGTAAGTTTAAATCAAAAATGGGTGGAAATTTTGAAAAAAAAAAATGTAATGTATGCAAAATTAAACAGTACATTCGGAAAAACCTGATGAGGCAAAGAATAACGCACAGGGGAAATGAGAAAATATTCTGAGGTGATTCAAACTGAAAACACAATATTGCATTTCATTGGATATAGTACAGCAGATGTGTATAAGAGACAGATATAGGTATATTACACGCACACACATAAGTTGACATCATCAAAGAGTTATAGTTATAATATTTGAAAGTTTTCTCTGCTTTTAAGCTAACACAAAGTGTAAAAACTGCAAAACATGAGCAATAATTATAGTCCAAGAATGAATATCCAACAATAAATATTCAAACAATTCAAGAAGAAGACAAGACCACTGAGGGAAGACAAAACATAAATGACAGTACAAACCACTGGACCAANGAAGCTAATCCCTGCTTCAGAAGCTGGAAAAATAAAATCTAAACTCACAGCAAGGAGAAAGAGGAACTTAAAAAAATATTAGTATGGGTATAAGATAATATAATTAGAAAAAGAAAAGAGAAAATTGATCATGAAACAAAATTAATAAAAAAAAATTAGGTAAACTAAAGAAATGAAAAGAGAAGATTTAGTTACTGAAATAAGAATGACTAAGATGCCATTGCTACTAAACATACTAATTAATCACGGATTTTAGATATTTAGGGCAGGTATTTCTGTCAACCAAAGTCTCAAGCTATGTGAAACAGTCAAATTACAAGAATAACAGAGTGACTAAAACAAATTTTTTAAAAAATGGAAAAAAAAAAGAAGAGATTCATAAAAAGAGAGGTTGAATTGGTTATCCCATTTTTTGTAAATAAGCCCATAGAACCGGAATTTTTTTATACTGTAATATACAGTTCGGTAGGTGCCTAACATGTTACCAGAGATCAGTGGCGACATAACTCCAGAAATAATGAAGGGATGGAGCCAAAGTATAAACAATAACTAGTTGGGGATGTGACCATTAACAGAAGTAAGGTACGATGCTGTAAAGAGCAATATTGCATAGGAACCTGGACTGTCAGGTCGATGAATCAAGGCAACTGGAAGTGGTCAAACAGGAGACAGTTAGAATGGATGTTGATATTCTAAGAATCAGCAAACTAAAATGGACAAGAATGGGTAAATTTAACTCAAATGATCATTATATCTACTACTGTGGGCAGAAAGCCCTTAGAAGAAGGACAGTAGCCATCATTGTCAAATAAGAGTTCAAAACACAATACTTGGATGAAGTCACAAAAAATGACAGAATGTTTTCTTTTCATTTCCAAGGGAAACCATTTAATATCACAATAATCCATCCTATACCCCAATCAGTAATGATGAAAAGGCTGAAGTTGAACATTTCTATGAAGACCTACAAGATCTTTTAGAAGTATCACTCAAAAAAGAATGTCTTTTTCAATATAGGCGAATGGAATGCAAAAGTAGGAAGTCAAAAAACACTGGGGGTAAGAGCCAATTTGGCCTTGGAGTATGGAATGAAGCAGGGCAAAGGCTAATAGAGGTTATACAAGAGAATGTACTGGTCATAGCAAACACCCTCTTCCAACAACACAAGGGAAGACTCTACACATGGACATCACCAAATGGTCAATACCAAAATCAGATTGATTATATTCTTTGCAGCCAAAGTTGCAGAAGCTCTATTCAGTCAACAAAACCAAGACCTGGAGTTGACTGTGGCTCAGATCATGAACTCTTTCTTGACAAATTCAAAGTTAAATTCAAGAAAGTAGGGAAAAGCACTAGGTCATTCATGTATGATCTAAATCAAATCCCTTATGATTATACAGTGAAGGTGAGAAATAGATTTAAGGGACTAGATCTGATAGTTAGATTGCCTGATAAATTATGGACGGAGGTTCCTGGCATTGTATAAGACAGTGATCAAGACCATTCCCATGGAAAAGAAATACAAAAAACAACATGTATGTCTAAGGAGGCCTTACAAATAGCTATGAAAAGAAGAGACACTAAAAGCAAAGGAAAAAAGGACAGACATAAGAATCTGAATGCAGATTTCTGAAGAATAGCAAAGAAAGATAAGATAAAGGTAATATAAAGACTTCCTAAGCAATCAATGCAAAGAAAGAGAGGAAAAATACAGAATGGGAGAAATTAAAGATGTCTACAAGAAAATTAGAGATACCAAGGGAACATTTCATCCAAAGATAGGCTCAATAAAGGACATAAATGGTATGGACCAAAAGGAGGAGAAGATATTAAAAAGAGGTGGCCAGAATATGCAGAAGAACTATACAAAAAAGAAGAAGAAGAAGAATCCCATAGCACAAATATTCACGATGGAGTGATCGTTTACCTAGAGCCAGACATACTGATATGTGAGATCAAGTGGGCCTTAGAAAGCATCAATATAAGCAAAACTAGTGGAGGTGATGGAATTCCAGTTAGGCTATTTCAAATTCTTAAATATGATGATGTGAAAGTGCTGCATTCCAATTGCCAGGAAATTTGGAAAACTCAGCAGTAGTGATAGGACAGGAAAATGTCAGTTGTCATTCCATTCACAAAAAAATGTAATGCCATAGAATGCTGCAACTACAGCACAATTGCCCTCATCTCACACGCTAGTAAAGAAATGCTAAAAATTCTCTAAATCAGTCTTCAGCAATATGTGAATCATGAACTTCTAGATGTTCAAGCTGGTTTTAGAAAAGGCAGAGGAACCATAGATTCAATAGCCAACATTTGCTGAATCATTGACAAAACAAGAGAGTTCCACAAAACAAAACAAAACAAAACAAAACAAAAAACATCTGCTTTATGGACTATGCCAAAGCCTTTGACTGTGTGGATCACAATAAACTGTGGAAGGTTCTGAAAGAAATGGGAATACCAGACAACCTAACCTGCCTCTTGAAAAACATATGCAGGTCAGGAAGAAACAGTTATAATTGGACATTGAACAACAGACTGGTTCTAAATAGGAAAAGGAGTACATCAAGGCTGTTTATTGTCACCCTGCTCATTTAACTTGTATGCAAAGTACAATATGAGAAACGCTGGTTTGGAAGAAGCACGGGCTAAAACAAAAATTGCCAGGAGAAATATCAATAACCTTAGATAAGCAGATGACAAAACCTTTATGGCAGAAAGTGAAGAGAAATTAAAAAGCCTTTTGATAAAAGTGAAAGAGAGTGAAAAATTAGCTTAGAGCTCAACATTCTGAAAATAAAGATCATGGGATCTGGTTCTATCACTTCATGGGAAATATATGGGGAAACAGTGGAAACGGTGTCAAACTTTATTTTGTGGGGCTCTAAAATCACTGCATATGGTGATTGTAGCCATAAAATCAAAAGATGCTTACACCTTGGAGGAAATGTTATGCCCAACTCAGAACGAATATTAAAAAGCAGAGACATTATATTGCCAGCAAAGTTCCGTTTACTCAAAGCTCTGGTTTTTCCAGTGGTCATGTATGAATGTACGAGTTGGACCGTGAAGAAAGTTGAGTGGTGAAAAATAAAAGCTTTTGCACTGTGGTGTTGGAGAAGACTCTGAGAGCTCCTTGGACTGCAAGGAAGTCCCACCAGTCCATTCTAAAGGAGATCAGTCCTGGGTTTTCATTGGAACGACTGATGCTAAAGATGAAACTCCAGGACTTTGGCCACCTCATGCAAAGTGTTGACTCTTTGAAAAATTATCTGATACTGAGAGGAATTAGGGTCAGGATGAGAAAGGGACAACAGAGGATGAGATGACTGGATGGCATCACCGTCTTGAAGGACATATGTTTGAGTGAACTCCAGAAGTTTGTGATGAACAGGGAGGCCTGGGATGCTGCCATTCATTGGGTTGCAAAGACTCAGAAACCACTGTGCACCTGATGTTAAGTGAGTGAGTGAACTTTTGCTGAGCATGCCATTGGTAATATATGAAATGAACATGTGTACTCTCTCTCTCTCTCTCTCTATATATATATATATATAGAAAGAGTACTACATATATTCATATATAGGCATATATATATGAATATATATGTATGTATGCATATATATATATGAATATATGTGTGTATGCATATATATATGAATATATACAGTATTATATATAAATAAAGAGAATACACGTGTTCCTTTCATGTATTAACAACAAGATCCAATGCTGTAAAGAGCAATATTGCATAGGAACCTGGAATGTCAGGTCCATGAATTAAGGCAAATTGGAGTGGTCAAACTGGAGAATGCAAGAGTGAATGTCAACATTCTAGGAATCAGCGAACTAAAATGTACTGGAATAGGTGAATTTAACTCAGATGACTCTTATATCTACTACTGCAGAAAGGAATCCCTCAGAAGAAATGGAATAGCCTTCATGGTCAACAAAAGAGTATGAAATGCAGTACTTGGATGCAATCTCAAAAACAAAAGAATGATCTCTGTTCGTTTCTAAGGCAAATAATTCAAAATCACAGTAATGCAAGTCTATGCACCAACCGGTAATACTGAAGAAGGTCAAGTTGAACAATTCTATGAAGACCTACAAGACCTTTTAGAACTAACACCAAAAAAAGATGTCCTTTTCATTATAGGGGACTGGAAGGCAAAAGTAGGAAGTCAAGAAACACGTGGAGTAACAAGCAAATTTGGCCTTGGAATGTGGAATGAAGCAGGGTAAAGACTAATAGAGTTTTGCCAAGAAAATGCATTGGTCATAGCAAATACTCTCTTCTAACAACACAAGAGAAGACTCTACACATGGACATCACCAGATGGGCAACACCAAAATCAGATTGATTATATTCTTTGCAGCCAAAGATAGAAAAGCTCTATATAGTCAACAAAAACAAGACCGTGACCTGACTGTGGCTCAGATCATGAAGTCCTTTTTACCAAATCAGACTTAAATTGAAAAAAGCAGGGAAAACCTCTAGACCATTCTGGTATGATCTAAGTCAAATCCCTTATAATTATACAGTGGAAGCGAAAAATAGATTTAAGGGCCTAGATCTGATAGACAGAGTGCCTGATGAACTATAGAATGAGGTTTGTGACATTGGAAAGGAAACAGGAATCAAGACCATCACCATGGAAAAGAAATGCAAAAATGCAAAATGGCTGTCTGAGGAAGCCTTACAAATAGCTGTGAAAAGATGAGAAGTGAAAAGCCAAGGAGAAAAGGAAAGATATAAGCATCTGAATGCAGAGTTCCAAAGAATACCAAGAAAAATAATAAAGCCTTGTTCAGCGATCAAGGCAAAGAAATAGAAGAAAAGAACAGAATGGGAAAGACTAGAGATCTCGTCAAGAAAATTAGAGATACCAAGGGAACATTTCATGCAAAAATGGGCTCAATAAAAGACAGAAATGGTATGGACCTAACAGAAGCAGAAGATATTAAGAAGAGGTGGCAAGAATACACAGAAGAACTGTACAAAAAAGATCTTCA
>SJYA01004127.1:0-38598 GCA_006410615.1 Neotragus moschatus
CAGCCTCTTTTCTCCATCTTAATTTTCCCACTCTACTATTATTTCCTAGTCTTATATTTCTAAATAAATGAGTTTTTCCTCGCCGATGCCGTCCCTGCTTCGAATTCCCTGGACCCGCCAGGGCTGCACCCTGGCACTAGACTTTTGAGTTAATTACTTTTCTTTTTGTTATAAATCATTGTACTTTTTCAATATTATAATTGTTGTGTCCTTGCTATGTAAGAATGTGCCTTTATTTACTGCTTTCTGAGAGTGCCACCAGCTTTGGGAAGAACAACACAAATAAGATCTCTGGTTGACAGGTCCTTATCAGAAAAGGGCTGTAAAATGTTAATTGGCCTTTTGGCCAGAAGATGATGTAAATCACCTAAGACTTGTGTATAGAACTAGGTATGCAGAGGGAAAGGCTGGTCTCAATAAGAGTCAGGGCTGCTGACGCTGTATAATTTTGTATTATCCATTGATCTCTATGTAAAATTAAAAGTATAAAAGTCCTTTCTGGACAATAGAGGAGGGGCCAGTCACTGGAAAGACTGGTTTCCCCCATGTCTTCTTTACTCTATTTTCTGGCTGAATTCCCATCTAGGGCATGGAGACTTGCCAAGTCTACTTACTTGTCCAGGCTTCTAAGACCCACGCGAGAGGGAGCCTAAGGTGGGGCACCCTCCGCTATTGAAGAGGGTCTGGTGGCCTAAGGAAGATGGTGCAAACCTCTTGCCCTCAGGTTTTATAAGTTCTCCATGTAAATCAAGTTATTAGCCTCTTTTCTCCACTAAATTTCCTACTATACTATTTCTTCCTAATCTCTCTTTATATTTCTAAGCAAATAAGTTTTCTCGTCATGCCATCCCCATGTCGAATTATGCTGCATCCACTGGGGCTGGACTCTGGCACCTGTGGTTCCAGCATCAGGTCCAGTTGAGGACCTAGGATCCGGCACCGACTGGAGAGGAGTCCCGAGAGCCCCCTCATAACTCGCATGGAGACTGCACTTTCCTGAGGCAACATGAGTGGGTCCCTGAGTTCCCTGTTGTACTCAAGAGGAATCCCAAGTTTCCTGCTGCAACTCGAGAAAAACCAGGAGATTTTCCCCTCAAAGCGAGATGAGGCCCTTTTCCGTGGTGGCGTCTCAAGAGAAATACCACCTTCCCTCTTGAGCCTCAAAAAGGTCCTTGACACCCTTGATGCAACTCGAGAAGTTCCCCAACATACCTGTCTCCACTTAAGAGGAACACCGGTGTCCCGCCACAACTCAAGAAGAGCCCCGTTTTTCCCTCCTCATCTAGAGATGAGTGTCCATTTCCCTGCTTCATCAGGAAAGGGATCCCAGCATTCCCGTCTCACCTCACTAATAGGTGGTCTCAACTTGAAAGTTGAGAGGAACTCCAGGGGTCGTGCTACCATTCCAAAAGACTCCGATTCCCAGTCCACTCCAGATACACCTGATTCCCCAGCAATGACTCGACTGTCACCACGAGTATCTACTCACAACATGATGGCTCATGTGACAGCCTTGTGGCACCTCGAGAGAAAGCCCCAATCCCCATGTCAACTCACAGAAGTCAGACACTACTGTTACAGCTCAGGAGGAAAGCAGGCTTGCATGTCTCACAAGAGACGAGGCCTGACTCCCCTGTGCAAACTCCATAGGAACCCCAAGATCCATGTAAGCACTGGAGAGGAAGATTGAGGTTGCTGCCTCAGGCCAAGATGAGGATGTAGGACGCCAAACCGACTGGAGAGGAATCCTGAGAGGGCCCTTGCAACTCGCATGGAGACTGAACTTTCCTGAGGCCACATGAGCCGGTCCTGGTGTCCCCATCGTAACTCAAGAGGAACCCCACGTTTCCTGACACAACTTGAGAACAACCAGGAGATTCTCCCCTCAACATGAGATGAGGCCCTTTCCCACTGCGGCATCTCGAGAGAAACACCAGCTTCACTCTTGAGCCTTGAAAGGGTCCTGACACCCTTGATGCAACTGAAGAAGTTCCATGACATACCCGTCTCCACTCGAGAGGAACCCTGAGGGACCCGCTGCAACTCAAGAAGAGCCCATTTTTTCCCCTCCTCATCGTGAGATGAGGGTCGATTCCCTGCTTGGTCGGGAAAGGAATCCTGGGGTTCCCGTTGCACCTCAAGAGGAGGCAGTATCAACTTGAAAAATGAGAGGAACTCTAGGGGATGTGTCACCATTCCAGAAGACACAGATGTTACAATCCACTGCAGATACAACTGATTCCCATGCACTGACTCGACTGTCACCTTGAGTATCAACTAACAACACAATGGCACATGTGACAGCTCTGTGGCACCTCGTGAGAAAGCCACAGTTCACTATGTGAACTCTACAGGAAGCCTGATACTACTGTTACAACTTGAGAGGCAAGCAGACTTTCATGTCTTCACAACAGACGAGGCCTGATTCCCCTGTTGAAACTCCATAGGAACCCCGAGATCCATGTCAGCACTGGAGAGGAAACCTGAGGTTCCGGCCTCAGCTGCAGGTGAGGACCTAAGACCCTGCACCTACTGCAGAAGAATTCCAAGAGGCCCCTTCCAACTTCATGGAGACTGGATTATCCGGAGGCAACACGAGCGGGTCCCTGAGGTCTCCATTATAACTCGAGAGGAACACCAAGTATCCTGTCGCAATTCATGGAAAACCAGGAGATTCACCTCACAACTCGAGATGAGGCTCTTTCTGCTGTGGCATGTTGACAGAAATCCCACCTTCCCTCTTCAGCCTCGAAAGGGTCCTTGACACCCTTGATGCAATTCAAGAAGTTCCCCAACATACCCGTCTCCCCTCGAGAGGAACCTCGAGTGTCCCGCCACAACTCAAGAAGAGCCCCGTTTTTCCCTACTCATTTTGAAATGAGGGTCAAACTCCCTGCTTCATTGGGAAAGGAAACATGGCATTCCCATTGCACCTTAAGAGTAAGCAGTCTCAACTTGAAAGTCGAAAGGAACTCCAGGGTTCATGCCACCATTCCAAAAGACCCCAGTGTCCCAATCTACTCCAGAGAAACCTGATTCCCATGCACTGACTCGAGTGTCACCCCGAGTATCATCTCAAACACGATGGCACATGTGACAGCCCTGTGGCACCTCGAGAGAAAGCAACAGATCCCTATGTCAACTCGACAGGAAGCCTAAGACTACTTTTACAGCTGAAGGGGAAAGCGGACATGCATGTCTCCACACGAGATGAGGCCTGACTCCCCTGTGGAAACTCTATAGGAACCCTGAGATCCATGTCAGGACGGGAGAGGAAACCTGAGGTTCTGGCCTCAATTCCAGATGAGGACCTAGGCCCTGGCACAGACTAGAGAGGAATCCCGAGAGTCCCTTTGAAACTCGCATGCAGACTTTACTTTCCTGAGGGAACATGAGAAGGTCCCTGAGGTGCCCCTCGTAACTCGAAAGGATTTCCTGCTGCAACTCGAAAAAAACCAGGTGACTCTCTCCTCAACTCAAGATGAGGTCACTTTCCACTATGGCATCTTGTGAGAAATCCCACCTTCCCTCTGGAGCATCAAAAGGCTCCTTGACATCCTTGATGCCATTCAAGAAGTTCCCTGAAATAACCATCTCCACTCGAGAAGAACATGGATTGTCCCACCACAACTCAAGAAGATCCCCATTTTTCCCTCCTCATCTTGAGATGAGGGTCCATTTTCCTGCTTTGTTGGGAAAGGAATCCTGGCATTTCCGTCGCACCTCAAGAGGAGGCAGTGTCAACTTGACACTTGAGAGGAACTCCAGGGGTCGTGCCACAATTCCAAAAGACCCTAATGTCCCAATCCACTCCAAATAAACCTGATTCCCCTGCACTGACTAGACTGTCATCCGGAGTATCGACTCCAAACACGATGGCAGGTGTGAGAGCCCTGTGGCACTTCGAGAAAAAACCACAGATCCCTATGGCAACTCGACTGCACTCCCCTTCCTGCCTATTTTGGGACATGGATCACCCCAATTGAGGACTGAAAGGGAAACTAGAAGGTCACCTTCTCTTATTTAAAAGAAGACCCAACAATTTTGGTCATCTTTTTCCATTGATTTTCTGGTTCAAGTGCCCCATCTCGGCTTCTGTGGGTGGCTGAGCCTATAATGCTCCCTGCATTCTTCTCTTTTACTCTCATAAACTTGGGTCATTTTCCCACTTCTGTGGTGGATGGCCACTGTCATTGCTTTTAACTTGCAGACAGGTTTATGAAAAGGTTTGTAAAATCTACTCATTTCCTCTCTTTGGTTCAGTGTCTCTCTCTAGACATGTCTTCCTTTTCCTTTCGAAATTCAGTCTCTGGCTTCCTTTTTCTCTTTCTGTCTGTCTCTCCTGTGGCTGGCTGGATGCCTTTGAATGGACATGTATATTTTTATCTTAAGGTTAGGTTTTAGGGATAGAATAAAGTGAGATCAAGTGTTTAGGTTGGAGTTGGTGTTGGGGTATGGGACAAGGGTGGTATATTTTTTCTTGGAGACTTGAGTGCTGTTTGTTCTTAGTCTATTTTACATAAGAATTGCTTATGAGATACATGACTTGCAAGTCGTCTCTTATGTTCAGTTTACTCTCTTTTTGATTTGTTAAAGCTTGATTCCCTGGTGGCTCAGAGGGTAAAGCGTCTACCCGCAATGTGGGACCCTGGTTTGATCCCTGGGATGGGAAGATCCCCTGGAGAATGAAATGGCAACTCACTCCAGTACTCTTGCCTAGAAAATTCCATGGATGGAGGAGCCTAGTGGGCTACAGTCTATGGAGTCACAAAGAGTTGGAGACGACTGAGCGACTTCACTTTACTTGTGGTTGGCAGACATATTTGTAGTTTCAACACCACTAAAGGTTGTGTGTGGGTGCAGGAGGGCCGAGAGGAGCTACTCCACGTTCAAGGTCAGGAGGGGTGGCCCTGATGAGATCCCCCTTGTGCAAGGTTAGGAGAAGTGGCTGCGCTTTGCTGGAGCAGCCATTAATAGGTACCTCAAGATCAAGGTAAGAGAAACCCAAGTAAGACAGTAAGTGCTGTGAGAGGGCATTAGAGGGCACACACTGAGACCATAATCACAGACAACTAGCCAATCTGATCACATGGATCACAGCCTTGTCTAACTCACTGAATCTAGGCCATGCCTTGAGGGGCCACCAAAGGTGGATGGGTCATGATGGAGAGGGCTGACAGAATGTAGTCCACTGGAGAAGGGAATGGCAAAGCACCTCACTATTCTTGCCCTGAGAACCCCATGAACAGTATGAAAAGGCAAAATGAGAGGACGCTGAAAGAAAACTCCCAGGTCAGTAAGTCCTCAATATGCTACTGGAGATCAGTGGAGATATAACTCCAGAAAGACTGAAGGGATGGAGCCAAAGCAAACACAATACCCAGTGGTGGATGTGACTGGTGAAAGAAGGAAGGTCTGATGCTGTAAAGAGCAATACTACATACTGGAATCAAGGCTGGTTCATGAATCAAGGCAAATTGGAAGTGGTCAAACAGGGGATAACAAGATTGAACGTTGAGATTCTAGTTATCAGCAAACTAATATGGACTGGGATGGGTGAATTTAACTGAGATGACTATTATATCTACTACTGACTACAGGAATCCCTTAGAAGAAATGGAGTAGCCATCATGGCCAACAAAGGAATCTGAAGTGCAGTATTTAGATTCCCTCTTGAAAATGACAGAATGATCTCTGTTCCTTTCCAAGGCAACCCATTCAATCCAATCCTATGCCCCAACCAGTAACACTGAAGAAGTTGACGTTGAACGGTTCTATGAAGACTTTCAAGACCTTTTAGAACTAACACTGAATAAAGTTGTCCTTTTCATTCTAGAGGACTGGAATGCAAAAGTAGGAAGTCAAGAAACACTTGGAATAATAGGCAAATTTGGCCTTGGAGTACGAAATGAAGCAGGACAAATAATACAATTTTGCCAAGAGAACGCACTGGTCATGGGAAACACCCTCTTGCAACAACACAAGATAAGACTCCACACATGGACACCATCAGATGGTCAACACTGAAATCAGACTGATTATATTCTTTGCAGCCAAATGTGGAGAAGCTCCATACAGTGTGCACAAACAAGACAGGGAGCTGACTGGCTCAAATCATGCACTTCTTATTGCTAAATTTAGACTTAAATTGAAGAAAGTAGGAAAAACCACTAGACAATTCAGGTATGACCTAAATAAAATCCCTGATGATTATACAGTGGAAGTGAGAAACAGATTTAATGGATTAGATCTGATAGAATGTCTGATGACCTATGAATGGAGGTTCATGACAATGTACAGGGAAAGGGATCAATACCATCCCCAAGTAAAAGAAATGCAAAAAAGCAAAATGGCTGTCTGAGGAGGCCTTACAAATAGCTGTGAACAGAAGAGAAGAGAAAAGCAAAGGAGAAAGGAAAGTTATAAGCATCTGAAAGAATCATTCCAAAGAATAGCAAAGAAAGATAAGAAAGCCTTCAGAAGCGAACAATGAAAAGAAATAGAGGAAAACAACAGAGTTGAAAAGACTAGAGATCTTGTCAAGAAAATTAGAGATACCAAGGGATCATTTCATGCACAGATGGGCTCGATAAATACAGAAACGGTATGGACCTAACAGAAGCAGAAGATATTAAGAAGACCTGGCAAGAATTCACAGAAGAATTGTACCAGAAAGATCTTCACGACCCAGATAATTATGATAGTGTGATCACTCACCTATTATCAGACATCTTGGAATGTGAAGTCAAGTGGGCCTTAGCATCACTATGAAGAAACTAGTGGAGGTGAAGGATTTCCAGTGGAGCTATTTCAAATCCTGAAAGATGATGCTGTTGTGTGCCAGCAAATGTGGAAAACTCAGCAGTGGCCACAGGATTGGAAAAGGTCAGTATTCATTCCAAGGCCAAAGAATGCTCAAACTACCACACAGTTGCACTCATCTCACATGCTAGTAAAGTAATGCTCAAAAATCTCCAAGCGAGGCTTCAGCAATACATGAAGTGTGAACTTCCAGATATTCACGTTGGTTTTAGAAAAGGCAGATGAACCAGAGATCAAACTGCCAACATCCACTGAATCATCGAAAAAGTAAGAGAGTTCTAGAAAAACATCTATTCCTGCTTTACTGACTATGCCAAAGCTTTTGGCTGTGTGGATCACGATAAAGTCTTGGAATATTTTCAAGAGATAGGAATACCAGACCATCTGACCTTCCTCTTGAGAAACCTATATGCAGGTCACGAAGCATAAGTTAGAACTTGAATGGAACAATAGACTGGTTCCAAATAGGGAAAGGAGTAGGTCAAGGCTGTATATTGTCCCCCTGTTTCTATACCTTACATGCAGAGAACATCATGAGAAAGGCTAGGCTGGAAGAAGCACAAACTGGAATGAAGGTTGCCAGGAGAAATATCGATAGCCTCAGATATGCAGATGACAACACCCTTATGGCAGAAAGTGAAGAGAAACTAAAGAGCCTCTTGATCCATCTGGAAGAGCAGGGTGAAAATGTTGGCTTCAAGCTCAACATTCAGACAATTAAGATGGCATCTGTCCCATCACGTCATGGCAAATATGTGGGGAATTGTGGAAGCAGTGCCAGATATTATTTTGAGGGGGCTCCAAAATCACTGCAGATGGTGACTGCAGCCATGAAATTAAAAGATGCTTACTCCTTGGAAGGAAAGTTATGACCAAACCGGATATCATATTCAAAAGCAGAGACATTAATTACTTTGCCAACAAAGTTCCGTCTAGTCAAGGCTATGGTTTTTCCAGTGTCATGTATGGATGTGAGAGTTGGACTGTGAAGAAAGCTTAGTGCGTAAGACTTGATGTGTTGGAGCTGTGGTGTTGGGGAAGACTCTTGAGGGTACCTTGGACTACAAGGAGATCCAACCAGCCCATTCTGCAGCAGGGCAGACCTGGGATTTCTTTGGAAGGAATGATGCTAAAGCTGAAACTCCAGTACTTTGGCCACTTTATGCGAAGTGTTGACTCTTTGAAAAAGAATCTGATGCTTGGAGGGATTGGAGGCAGGAGGAGAAGGGGACGACAGATGATGAGATGGCTGGATGGCATCATTGACTCGATGGAAGTGAGTGTGAGTGGACTCCGGGAGTTGGTGATGGACAAGGAGGCATGACGTGCTTCGATTTATGGGGTCGCAGAGAGTCAGATATGACTGAGTGACTGAACTGAACTGAACTGAATATGCAAAGGAAGAGAGGAGGCCCATTGAGGCTACTTTGCACCCACTGGGAAAGTAAGTTGGATTCCTTCCTCACAAAACACCACCATAGCAGTTAAGACACCTACAAAGAACCAATAATTGAAAGGAAAACTTGACAAATTTTATAACAATTTTTGCTGAGTGAATACCTTACTTTATAATCCAGGTATTATGCGTTTTTAAGATTTGTTACCTTTGGCATACAGCAACGTGATTGAGGGATTCAGTGTCTCAGGGGCTTCATTGGACAAAATTCACTCCATTGGAGGGGCCCCTGGAACATGACCTCTACTCAGAACAGGCAAAAATCCTCGAAACACAGAGCAGCATGTTGTGGTGCTAGTGGGTATGTTTCCACTGAATCAATTATTCTACCAGGACACACAGAAGAAGCCTAGATGCTAGGAGAGAGATCTCTAAACCTATATTCAAACTGGAGGTCTTGCTCCCTTGAATAATGTTGCGTGTAACTACACTTGGGAAAGGATGCAGTATGTCATGAATATTTTGTCTGCATAGAACAAAATGCTGTGTAGAGACGTTGTGCAAGCTTGTCCCAGGACCCAGAGCACAAGGGAACAGTGACCTGATTCTCAACCCTGCTCTTGGGGCATCACACGGTCTCCACCCCTGACATATGATGAGGCTCTCACAGGTGTCCTGAAGAGTATGGTCACACAACCTGAATCTCTCCAATCTGTGTGTTACATCCTCCCTGGCTACCGTGATGAGCTCAGGACTTGGGGAGTGACCGATTGGCGACCAGGGATGGGACTCAGGCTGCAATCAAGGGGGAGAGGAGTTCTGGTTCTGCTGGAAGGGGCGGGGCTGGTGAGGTCAGTCTATAGCAGTGGGAGGAGCGTGAGGTCAGCCTGGGGTGATCGGTGACCTTTCTGCTCCCATCAGAGCAGAGGCACTGGCTTGAGACTGAGGGCACTGCTGAGCCCAGATTTTGAGAGTGCTGCCTCCTGCCGTGCTCCTGAAGCTCCACCTGAGACCGGAGGGAAGTCTGTGAGTCCTCCTGCTTCTCTGTGAGCCTGTGGAACCATGCTGGTTTTTCTGTCCAGCGTGCTAACTGGGGAACCTTCAAATGCAAGTGTGTGGGTTTTGGCTGGCTTCAGGGAAGAAACACCAGATGCCAGTGGGAGACTCTGTCTAATCTGGATTTAGGGGATATCGCTTGCAAGTGAAGGGACAAGTCCTTCAATCGTGTCCGACTCTTTCCGAGCCCACAGACTATAGGATCTGTGGAATTGTTCAGGCAAGAATACTGGCGTGGGCAGCCTTTTCCTTCTCCAGGGGATCTTCAAAATCCAGGGGTCGTGCTCAGGTCTCCCTATGCAGGCAGATTCTTTACTGGCTGAGCCACAAAGAGGCCCAAGAATATTGGACTGGGTAGCCTGACCCTTATGCAGCAGATCATGATTCCCTGAGCCAGGAACCAAACTGGGCTCTCCTGCAATGCAGGAGAATAATTCACCAGATGAGGTTCAGGGAAGCCCAATATCTCTTAAGACCAGCTACTGATTGTAGGATTACCCTAAAGAGTCTTCACAGGTTTAAGGTAGCAACTTGCTAAGGTAGCAACCTATGTCCTTATTCTAGAGGACAAAACTGGGGCTCTAGGAAGGCGGTAACTCAGCTATGACAAAAAAGTGTGTACCCAGACAAATCCTGCATTTCCTGCTGTTAGAACTCAGGAAGGCCACATGGTGAAGCTTGTTCGTGTGACAAGGCTAAGGCACCCAGCCCACACTGGGTGCTGTGGGGACCTGACTTGGTAACTGCCGTCTGGCAGCTGGGAGACTCACAAAATCAGTTTGCACTGAAGAAAGGTATGGCACCTCCCTTCATTCCCCCCACCACACCGTCCCGGTCCTCCCACATCTTTCTCCATTTCTCTCGCTTTCTGATGAAATTAGAGTCATGCTCATGTGACCACATTGACTGTCCAATGTTCAGAGTCTACCACTGGAGCTGCTAAAGGAGAGTCTAAGAATCTCTGGCTCCGAGTATCTCTCCTTTGTGCCATCGAGGCCCTCCTCCACACTTGCACACCAGAGGCCGTTTCTGAGATGCACAGGGACCCTCCCTCAGTTTGCAACAAGTTGTACCCACTGCTGTCCTTTCAATGCCTCCCTTGAAATTCAGCTGATGAGTTCCTTTGACTGCATGGTGGCCCACCTGGGTGCAATGGGAGGGACAGAGCTGACTGTGTATCCAAAGCTCAGATCTGATAGCTGGGAATCTGTATATAAAGTTCCTGACTATTCACATTGTAAAAGCTGAAGTAGGCTCCAGCTGTCCAGAGCTAGGGCTTGGGGCAAAGTGACTTCACAGGCGTTTGGATGCCAGGGGAGGCATCTGGCTCTAGTGGGGATGGGATGAGTCTCTTGAGGTTCTGAAGGCCCACTGTGTGCAGGTTCATGGTGCATAGAGAAAAGAAGGTGGAGTCTACCCTGGAGGTGGTCTCAGCTCATGGCTGAGCCAGACAGGCTGGCAGGTCCTGAATGCACTTGAGCTGTCTTCTTGAGGGTGGTATGTGGGGCAGAGGAAGAGACTCAGGTCTGCTCCCTCGTGTGGTACCCGGGGCATGTTGACACCAGACTAAACACACAATGATGACTATCGCTGTTGTCTGCAAAGAGTTTACTCTGGCATGAGTCTTCATCTGTGATGTGAGGCCGTCTGGAAACTACACTGGCCATGGGCATGGCCTGTCCACCCTCACATGTTTCTTCTCTTCCTTACTGAAGATTCATTTCCAAGAGGGTTTTTGGGCCATAGGATGTTGGGTTTTCTTTAGCTTTGTCCAATGAGGAACAGGTTTTGGTCAAAGACCTAGTTGTTGGTGTTCATTTTCCAGCTCTGTCTTCTGGCTTCTTCTGTTAATTTGTTTGTGGAACAGGAAGAGCTCCGCATCTCCCTTCAGGCAGAGATGTCACATTTACAGCAACAATGTCTACCTGGAGGTTCAGACCACATTTGCTGAAAGGGCTTCGTTTTGCAGATAACATCCTGAAACTACCTACACTGTCTTTCCAGATACCTGAAGGATACATCAAATGAAATAAAAACAAGAATTCTCAGGTTTAGTCTTACAATATATGGAGAGTCAGAAAAATGCCCTGGAGAATGGAAATGTTACTCACTCCAGTATTCTGGCCTAGATAACTCCATGGACTGTAAAATCCATGGGACTACAAAGAGTCTAACAAGAATAAGTGCCTATAAATTTCTGTTTCTTTTAGAAAAAAAAATCTATTTTCTATAATTTCAGTGATTCGCTTTGACTGCAGCCACCCAAAAATGGGCTGAAATAGAGAAAGAAGAAGAATAAATGTTTTCAAGTGGGGTTGGGAAGAATGGGGAGTGCTTGACATAAATACAGGCTTTGCTGGGAAGTGGGGGGATAGAATGAGAAGGTGCAAATGTAGACACTGGTGACGGTTACACAGCACTGTGAAGGCCTTAAATTCCCAAACTGCATCAGTTAAAGTAAAATTTATTAACAAAAGCTTAACAGAAAAAGATACATAAAGCCATGAAAAAATAAGACATCACAAGAAAGCTACACACACACCAGATACAAATAAGCTCAGGGGAAGGGCACTCAATCTGCCCTGGGTGGGAAGCGTTGATGGCATCTACAGGAAGCAGGCAGCAGATGGAGGCTGCAGAGCCAACTGCTCCCCTGGCCGAGGTGTTTCCAGAAATGGATCCGGGTCTCTGTCCAGAGCGGGAGCCCGTTCTTCCTACAGAGGTGGGTCAGGCATCGTAGGCATCTAGGTCTTTGGCAGGAGCCAGGGTAGGCTCTCCCTGCAAAGGTGGTGACTCATCCCCTGACTTGTATTCTCCTGCCAAAGCCCGAGCAGGTAGAGGTGCAGGTGGAGGTGGATGTTCTCGCTGAGGGGGTGGGACATCGGTGCCTGTGGCTGGGGGTCCCGCAGGCACAGAGGTCCGCTGTGCCCACTCTGCTGGCCATCACCCAGCTGGCTCAGTGTCTTTGGGAAGGGAAGTCTCAGGTCTCGATCTCCCCTCAGTGGATCCCTGGGTCCTGCACCTGTAGCACCCACTGCTGTAGGGACAGGACTTGGAAGTGGAGTCTGGTTGTAATTAGAGGCCAGTGCTAGATCTGTGAGAGAAGAGGAGGTTATCCATCGCCAGCATTTTGATGTGTGTATACAGGTACAGAAAGCTTCATAGAGAATCACAAAGAATACCCAGCATAGGATTTACTCCGGCTGCAGTGTAAAAGATGGGTGGTGTGAGGCGAGACTTTGTTCCAGGCCTGGACCCAGCTCTGGTGGACTCCTTCCTGGGTAGCTCAGCACCCCCTACCCACTCACTCAAGTGCACATCCCCAGCCTCCTCACCTCTGTGCTCTGCCATGCTGGGCTCCAGGTCCTCCTGCTGCCTCAGCGGCAGGGGTTCTCGGTGCTCAGGGTCAGAGCCAGGTGTGGTGAGCTCCATGGCAACCTGAGACTGTGCCCCGGGGTGTGTCCTGGGTGGTGTGTGTGGAACAGGCCTTCCAAGCTTCCTCTTCATTCCCAGTTGGGCTGATTGCTCCATTGGCATGTTCACCTGGAGCCTGCACTGGGCTTCACAGGCAGGGCTGTGGTGATACGAATCCTCCCTCAGGGAGGTGAACGGGGTGGCCCCCTCATTGGCCACATCGACTGGGAAGCCAGCCCTGCCTGGAGTTTACTGAGCTGGGCATGACCAGTATAGCAGCTGTTCCTGCCCGCTCAAATTTCTACTGCCAGCAGAAAGATGTGTTTCATCAGGTACCCACCCTGGACAGAGGAGGCGCCCCTGAGTGTGTGGGGTCTTCTTGTGCAGCTGGTGCTGTCTGGACTCTCCCCATACCATCCAGCCTGCTCTCCCCTGGGTGTGGACACACCGAGCCCACAGATTTCAGAGCCACATCCATGAGGGCTTGCTTGAGGCAGAGATACCCCAGGAACCCCCATCCACAGACACAGGGAAAGGAATCAGGGTTACTAAGGTGGGATGGCAGAGGGGACCAGGCTTCAGCTGGAGCTCCCATGTTACCTTTCTCTTCCTTTGGGCAAAGGACAAGAGGCCTCTAGGGAGGTCCTGAGGCAGCACCGAATGCATTCAGATGATCTGCCAGCGAGCTCTCCTGAGGCCCTGGTCGCTGGGAAGGTTCAAACTGCAAATCATCTTGGTTGACCATGAACTGGCTTGGGGCTCCTCTGCGCTGTGAGGCCTGGAGATCCAGTTTCTGTGTTCTGTTGGGTTTTGTTGCCAGGAAGTGACGTCATTTCCTTGGTTCGTGGCCCAGGTCCCTTACACAAGGCTCCGCAAGCAAACTTCTGGGTTTCTGTCTGTTCACCCACCCCTTTAGGCCATGTGCAGGCACAGTGACACCCACACTGCTCACCCCACAGCTTTGGCAGACCTGGGTGCAGCCAGGACCTGAGCTCTAAGGACACAGCTCTTTCAGATAGGCTCATTCTTCTCATCTGTGATGTGGCCCTTGAGAAACCATATGCCCCTCAAGGTTTCCATAGTCTCTTCATCTGAAGAGTGGGATCAATATCTCATCTACTGTATGGGTGTGTCAGCCTACAACAACTAAATACTTTTCAACCTGGGGCTGGTATCATATGGAGCTTGTGCCCTGGGACTTCCCAAAGGCAGGATTCAATACATGGCTGACCTGGCAAAGAATGGGGCCAAAAGAGGCCTGGAAGGACTCTGTGACCTAGGAAAAGAGTTAGGAAGCCTGATACTACTTTTACAGGTCGAGAGGAAAGCAGACGTCCATGTCTCCACATGAGATGAGGCCTGAATCCCCTGTTGAAACTCCATAGGACCCCGAGATCCATGTCAGCACTGGAGAGGAATACTCAGTTTCTGAGCTCATCTTGAGATGACAACAAAGGCCCCTGCACTGACCAGAATAATCTCGAGAGTTGCCTCGAAAATCACGTGGAGACTTGACTTTCCAGAGGCAACACAACTGGGTCTCAGAGATCCCCATCATAACTCAAGAGGAACCCTAAGTTTCCTGCTGCAACTCAAGAAAAACCAGGAGATTTTCCCCTGAACGAGAGATGAGGCCCATTTCCACTGCAGCCTCTCGAGAGAAATCCCACCTTCCCTGTAAAAGTTAGCAAGGGTCCTTGACAACATTGATGCTACTCAATAAGTTCCCCAACATACCCATATCCACTCGAAAGGAACACTGAGGGTGCTGCCACAACTCAAGAAGAGCCCCATTTTCCCTCCTCATCTTGAGAAAGGGGTCAATTTCCTTGCTTCCTTGGGAAAGGAATCCCAGTGTTCCAGGTGCACCTCAAGACCAGGCTGTTTCAACTGGAAAGTCGAGAGGAACTCCAGGGGTCGTGCCACAATTCCAAAAGACCCCGATGTCAAAATCCACTCAAGATACATCTGATTCCTCTTCACTGACTCGACTGTCACCTCAAGTATTGACTCAAAAAACGATGAAAAAAAAAAAAAAAACAAAACAGGATGGCACATGTGACAACACTATGGCACCTCCAGGGAATTCTACAGATCCCTACATCAACTCGACAGGAATCATGACACTACTGTTATAGCTTGAGAAGAAAGCATATTTGCATGTCTCCACATGAGACAAGGCTTGACTCCCCTGTTAAAACTCCATATGAACACCGAGATCCATGGCAGCACTGGAGAGGAATCTTGAGCTTCCAGCCTCAGTTCCAGATGAGGACCTAGGACCTGGCACTGACTGCAGAGGAATCCCAAGAGGCCCATCCCAACTCGCATGAAGACTGGACTTTCCTGAGGCAAAATGTGTGGATCCCTGAGATCCCTTTCGAAACTCAACAGAAACCCCAAGTTTCCTGCTGCAACTCAAACAAACAAACAAACAAACAAACAAAAAAACAAGAGAATCTCCCCTCAAAGCGATATGAGGCCTTTTCAGCTGTGGAGGCTCGAGACAAATCCCACATTCCTTCTTGAGCCTTGAAATGGTCCTTGATATCCTTGATGCAATTCAAGATGATCCCCAAAATACAGGTCTCCACTTGAGAGGAACACCGAGGGTCCCGCCACAACTCAAGAAGAGCCCCTTTTTCACTTCCTCATCTCAAGATGAGGGTCCATTTCCTTGCTTCGTCGGGAAAGGAATCCAGGCATTCCCTTCACACCTAAAGAGGAGATGCTCTCAACTTGAAACTGGAGAGGAACTCCAGGGGTTGTGCCACAGTTCCAAAAGACCCCAATGTCCCAATCCACTCCAGATACACCTGATTCCCCTGCACTGACTCAACTGTCACCCCGAGTATCAACTCACAACACAATGGCACGTGTGACAGCCTGCTAGGAGCCAGCGTGAGGAATCCCGCCTGTGGCAAAGTTATGAGGAAGGAAGCCTGATATATGCAAAGGCATGATCTGGCTTCAGGGGTTGCCCCTGGATTTTCCTGAGTTTGTACCCCCCAAAACCAGCATCTGCCTCATTGTACTGTGCTTTCCACTCTATAGACATTAACAGGAGCTGTCCTCCACCACCTTTCTCTGGAAAAAGTTAACTCAGAGCTCCAACTGGTCTCCTGCATATGAAAGGAATATTTCAGCTCAAATCCCTCTGATGGCTCTCTAAATTGCCTGACAGGTTCCCCTGGACTTTTACAACTTGTGATTGTTTACAGTCCCCCAACCGTGAGAGGCACGAAGCTTAAAGCATCATAAAGATACAGAGCCTTTTCTAAAAAGCTAAAATTTATATTGGTGATGGGTTTTAGTGTTGAGCCAATGACTGGTGCCAGACCTCCATATTCTTTTTCTTTTTGGCACCTGAGGGATATTAATCAATGTAATTGGGATATAGAAAAAGGAATATAGTAGTTTGGATGTTAGCAACACTAGACTTTTGAGTTAAATTTCTCTTTGTTATAAATCACTGTACTCGTCTTTCTTTGTTATAAATTGTGTTCTTGCTATGTAAGAATGTACCTTTATTTAGTGCTTTCTGAGAGTGGCACCAGACTTTGGGAAGAACAACACTTTTAAGGTTTTCTGGTTGCCAGACCCTTATCAGAAAAGGGCTATAAAATGTTAATTGGCCCTCTGGCCAAAAGCTGATGTAAATCACCTAAGACTTGTGCATACAGCTAGCTAAACAGAGAGAAAGCCTTGTCTCCATAAGTGTCAGGGCTGTTGATGCTGCATAATTTGGTATTATTCATTGTTCTATAGGTACAACCAAAGGTATAAAAAGTTTATCCGCACGATAAAGGATGGACCAGTTTCTCGGACCAGCTTCTCCAACTGGTTTCTTGGATATCTGGCTCTCCCCGTGTTGACGTCCTCTCTCTTTCTCCCTCTCCCTCCCTTTCCTTTTCAGGGTGAATTCTCATGTGGAGCCTGGAGGCTCACCACATCTACTTACTTGTCCTGGCTTCTAAGACCCACACAGGAGGGAGTCCAAGGCGAGGCATGCTCCACAATTCAAGCTGGGCCATTGGCCTAACATAGACAGTGCAAACCTCTTGTCTTGAGTTTGTATTAGCTTTCCCTGTAAATCAATTATTCAGCCTCTAATCTCCATTAAATTTTACTACTACACTATTTCTTCCTAATCTCTCTTATATTTCTAATTAAATAGTCCTTTCCCAGACTCCTAATCCATCACAGCTTTGAATTTCCTGGATCCACTGTGGCTGGACCCCAGCAACAGCCCTGTGGCACCTAGAGAGAAACCCAAGATCCCTATGTCAAATCAACAGGGAGCCTGATACTACTGTTACAGCTAGAGAGGAAAGCAGATTTGCATGTCTCCCAAAGAGAGGAGGCCTGACTCCTATGTTGAAACTCCATAGGAACCCTGAGATCCATGGCAGCACTGGAGAGGAAACCTGAGGTTCTGGCCTAAAATCCAGATGAGGACCTAGGACCCGGCACTGACTGGAGAGGAATCCCGAGAGGACCCTTGCAACTCGCAGGAAGACTGGACTTTCCTGAAGAAACATGAGCGAGTCACTGAGATTCTCTTAGGAACTGGAGAGGTACCCCAAGTTTCCTGCTGCAACTCTAGAAAAATGAGGAGTTTCTCCCTTCAAGGTGAGATGAGTCCCTATTCCTCTGTGCCATCTCGAGAGAAATCCCACTTCTGTCTAGAGCATCAAAAGGGTCCTTGACATCCTTGATGCAACTCAAGAAGTTCCCTGACATACCCGTATCCACTCGAGAGGAACACCAAGAGTCCCGCCACAACTCAAGAAGAGCCCCGTTTTTCCCTCCTTATCTCGAGTTGAGGGTCCATTTCCCTGCTTCATCAGGAAAGGAATCCCGGCATTCCCATCACACCTCAAGAGGAGGTGATCTCCACTTGAATGTCGAGAGGAACTCCAGGGATCGAGCCACCATTCCAAAAGACCCTGATGTCTCAGTCCACTCCAGATACACCTGATTCCCTTGCACTGACTCGACTGTCATCCCGAGTATCAAATCACAACATGATGACAAGAGTGACAGCCCTGTGGCACTTCGAAGAAAGCCACAGTTCCCTATGTCAAACCAATAGGAATCCTGACACTACTGTTAAAGCTCGGGAGGAATGCGAACTTGCATGTCTCCACACGAGACGAGGCCTGACTCCCCTGTGAAAACTCCATAGGAACCTCGAGATCCATGTCAGCATTGAAGAGGAACCCTAAATTTGCGGCCTCAGCTTCAGATGAGGACCTAGGACCCAGCATCAACTGAGAAGGAATCCCGAGAGGCCCCTCACAAATCAAATGGAGACTGGACTTTCCTGACAACACATGAGTGGGTCCCTGAGGTCCCCATAGTAACTCGAAAGGCCCACTGTGTGCAGGTGCACAGTGCATACAGAAGAGAAGGTGGAGTCTACCCTTGAGGTGTTCGTGGCTCATACTGAGCCAGCTGCCTGCCTGAGGGTGGAATGTGGGTCAGAGGAAGAGACCCAGGTCTGCTCCCTTGTGTGGTACCCTGGGAATGTTGATACCAGACTAAACACTTACATGGTGATGACCATAGCTGCTGTTTGCAAAGGGTTTACACTGGCATGGGTCTTCATCTGAGAGGTCAGTCCATTTCGAAACTACACTGGCCATGGGCATGGCCTGTCCATCCTCACATGTTCTTCTCTTCCTTACTGAATATTCATTTCCAAGAGGGTTTTTGGGCCATAGGATGTTGGGTTTTCTCTAGCTTTGTCCAATGAGGAACAGGTTTTGGTCTTTGGTGTTGTTCATTTTCCAGCTCTCTCTTTTGGCTTCTTCTGTTAATTTGTTTGTGGAAAAGGAATAGCTCCGCATCTCCCTTCTGGCTGAGATATCACATTTACAACAACAATGCCTACCTGGAGGTTTGGACCACATATGCCGAAAGGGCTTTGTTTTCCAGATGACATCCTGAAAGTACCTACACTGTCTTTTCAGTTTCCCAAAGGCTATATCAAATGAAATAAAAACAAGAATTCTCAAGTTTAGTCTTACAATAGGTGGAGAATCAGAAAAATCCCCTTGAGAATGGAAAAGTTACTCATTCCAGTATTCTGGCCTAGATAACTCCATGGAATGTAAAAACCATGGAACTGCAGAGTCTAATGAGAGTAAGCACCTATAACTTTCCCTTTCTGTAAAAAAAAATCCAATTTCTATCATTTCAGTGATTGGCATTGATTGTGGACACCCAAAGAGTGGGAAGACATGGAGAAAGAGGAAGACTAAGTGTTGTCAGGTGGGGGAGGGAGGAATGAGCAGTTCTTGTCATGAATCCAGGCTTTGTTGGGAAGTGGGGGGATAGAATGACAAGGTGCAAATGTAGGAATGTAGACATTTGTGATGGTTACACAGCATTGTGAAAGCCTTAATATTCTCCAATTGCATAAATTAAAGTAAAATTTATTAACAAAAACTTAACAGAAAAAGATACGTAAAGCCATAAAAAAATAAGACATCACACGAAAACTACACGCACACCAAATGCAAATAAACTCAGGGGAATGGCATTCAATATGTCTTGGGTGGGAAGCGAGTTGATGGCATGCACGGGAAGCAGGCAGGGACAGAGGCTGCAGAGCCAACTGCTCCCCTGGACGAGGTGTTTCCAGAAAGGGCTCTGGGTCTCTTTCCAGAGTAGGGGCCCGTTCTCCCTGCAGGGGTGAGTCAGGCATCGTGGGCATCTGGGTCTTGGGCAGGAGCCAGGGCAGGCGCTCCCTGTAGAGGTGGCGACTCATCCCCTGACTCTGGTTCTCCTGCCAAAGCCCGAGAAGGTACAGGTGCAGGTGGAGGTGGATGTTCTCGCTGAGGGGGTGGGACATCGGTGCCTGTGGCTGAGGGTCCTGCAGGCACAGAGGTCTGATATGCCCAGTGTGCTGGCCAGTACCCAGCTGGCCCAGTGTCTTTGGGAAGGGAAGTCTCAGGTCTCGATATCCCCTCAGTGGATCCCTGGTCCTGCACGTGTAGCACCCACTGCTGTAGGGACAGGACTTGGAAGCGGAGTCTGGTTGTAATTAGAGGCCAGTGCTAGAGCTGTGAGAGAAGAGAAGGTTACCTATCATCAGCATTTTGATGTGTGTATACGGGGACAGAATGCTTCCCAGAGAATCACAAAGAATACCCAGTATAGGATGCACTGTGACCGCAGTGTGAAAGATGGGTGGTGTGAGGTGAGCCTTTGTTCCAGACCCAGACCCAGCTCTGGGGGACTCCTCCCTGTGTAGCTCAGCACCCCCTACCCACACACGCACATGCACAGCCCCAGCCTCCTCGCCTCTGTGCTCTGCCGTGCTGGGCTCCTGGTCCTCCTGCTGCCTCATCAGCAGGGTTTCACGGGGCTCAGGGTCAGAGCCAGGTGTGGTGAGCTCCATGGCAACCTGAGACTGGGCCCCGGGGTGTGTCTTGGGTCGTGTGTGTGGAGCAGTCCTTCCCTGCTTTCTCTTCATTCCCAGCTGGGCTGATCGCTCCATGGGCACACTCTCCTGGATCCTGCACTGGGCCTCACAGGCAGGGTCATGGTGATCTGATGCCTCCCTCGGGGAGGTGAACGGGGTGACCCCTCATGGGCTACATCGACTGGGAAGCTCTGAAATGACACTGACCATCAGCCAGCCCTGCCTGGAGTTTACTGAACTTGGCCTGACCAGTATGGTGGCTGCTTCTGCCCGCTCAAAATTCTGCTGCCAGCAGAAACATGTGTCTGCTCAGATACCCACCCTGGATGATGGATACACCCCTGAGGGCTTGGGGTCTTCCTGGGCAGCTGGTTCTGCCTGGACTCTCCACATCCCACCCAGCTTGCTCTCCCCTGGGGTTTGGACACCCCCAGCCCACAGACTTCTGAGCCACATCCTCAGGGGCTTTCTTGAGGCAGAGATATCCCAGGAAACTCCCATCTACACAACAGGGAAGGGGCTGAGGGTTACCCAGATGGGATGATAGAGGGGACCTTGCCCAAGCTGGAGCTCCCGTGTTACCTTTCTTTTCCTTCGGGAAAGGGCTAGAGGCCCCTCGGGGGTGGGGTGGGTCGTGAGGCAGTACCGACTGCATTCCCACATGCTCTGCTGGTGAGCTCTCCCAAGGCCCCCGCTTCTGGGAAGGGGCAAACAGCAAAACATCCTGACTGCCTGCGAACTGGCTGGGGGCTCCTCTCTACTGTGAGGCCTGGAGATCTGGTTTTTGTGTTCTGTTGGGTTCTGTTGCCAGGAAGTGATGTCATTTCCTGGGTTCGTTGACCAGCTCCCTTACACAAAGCTCCCCAAGAGAACCTCTGGGTTTCTGTCTGTTCACCCACCCCCTTAGGCCATGTGCAGGCACAGTGACATCCACAACGCTCACCCCACAGCTTTGACAGGCCTAGGTGCAGCCAGGGCCTGAGTTCTGAAGAAACAGCTTTTTCAGACAGGATCCTTCTTCTCATCTGTGATATGGACCTTGAAAAGCCATATGCCCCTCATGAGAGAGACTATGTTTCCCTAGTCTCTTCATCTGCAGAGTGGGGTCAGTCTCTCATCTACTGTCTTGGTCTGTCAGCCTCCAACACCTACATGCTTTTCAACCTGGGGCTGGTATTACATGAAGTCTGTGCCCTGGGACCGCCCAAAGGCAAAAGTCAATACATCGCTGACCTGGCAAAGAATGGGGCCAAAACAGGCATGGACGGGCTCTATGACCTAGGAAAAGGTCAGGAAAAGAGTCAGGAAGACTGACACTAATTTTACAGGTTGAGAGGAAAGTGGACTTCCATGTCTCTGCATGAGATGAGGACTGACACCCCTGTTGAAACTCCATAGGAACCCTGAGATCCATGTCAGCACTGGAGAGGAACACTGTTTCTGAACTCATCTGGAGATGACGACAAAGGCCCCTGCACCAACCAGAGAGTAACCTCAAGAGTCCCGTCGCAAATCATGTGGAGACTTGACTTTCCAGAAGCAACACAACCGGGTCTCAGAGGTCCCCATCGTAACTCGAGAGGAACTCCAAGTTTCCTGCTGCAACTAGAGAAAAACCAGGAGATTTTTCCTTGAAAGAGAGATGAGGCCCATTTCCACTGCAGCCTCTCAAGAGAAATCCTACCTTCCCTGTAGAACCTAGCAAGGGACGTTGACACCCTTGATGCAACTCAATAAGTTCCCCAACATACCCTATCCACTCGAGAGGAACACAGATGGTCCCACCATAACTCAAGAAGAGCCCCGTTTTCTCTCCTCATCTCGAGATGAGGGTCCATTTCATTGCTTCCTCGGGAAAGGAATCCCTGCATTCCTGGCACACCTAAAGACGAGGCTGTCTCAACTAGAAAGTTGAGAGGAACTCCAGTGGTCGTGCCACAATTCCAAAAGACCCTGATATCACAATCCACTCGAGATACACCTGATTCCCCTTCACTGACTCGAGTGTCTCCTCGGGTATAGACTCAAAAAACGGTGGAAAAAAACCAAAACAAAACACAATGGCACGTGTGACAGCACTGTGGCACCTCGAGAGAAATCCACAGATCAACTCGACAGGAATCCTGACACTACTGTTACAGCTTGAGAAGAAAGCGTATTTGCGTGTCTCCACATGAGACGAGTCCTGACTCTCCTGTTAAAACTCCATATGAACACCAAGATCCATGGCAGCACTGGAGAGGAATCCTGAGGTTCCAGCCACAGCTCCAGATGAGGATCTAGGACCCGGCACCGACTGCAGAGGAATCCCGAGAGGCCCCTCGAAATTCTCATGGAGACTGGACTTTCCTGAGGCAACACGAGCGGGTCACTGAGATCCCGTAGAAACTCAAGAGGAACCCCAAGTTTCCTGCTGAAACCCGAGAAAAACCAGGTGAGTCTCCCCTCAAAGCGATATGAGGCCTTTTCCACTGTGGAGTTTTGAGACAAATCCCACATTGCTTCTTGAGCCTCGAAAGGTTCCTTGACACCCTTGATGCAACTGAAGAAGATCCCTGACATACCCGTCTCCACTCGAGAGGAACACCGAGGGTCCCACCACAACTCAAGAAGGGCCCCTTTTTCCCTTCCTCATCTCGAGATGAGGGTCCATTTCTCTGCTTCATTGGGAAAGGAATCCCAGCTTTCCCCTCACACCTCAAGAGGAGGCGCTCTCAAATTGAAAGTGGAGAAGACCTCCAAGGGTCATCACCATTCCAAAGACCCTGATGTCCCAATCCACTCCAGATACACCTGATTCCCCTGAACTGACTCGACTGTCACCCCGAGTATTGACTCACAACACGATGACAAGTGTGACAGCCTGCTGGGAGCCAGTGTGAGGAATCCCGCCTGTGGCAAAGTCATGAGGAAGTCAGTCTGATATACACAAAGGCGTGATCTGGCTTCAGGGGTTCCCCTTGGATTTTCTTGAGCTTTATCACCCCAAACCAGCGTCTGCTTAATTATTTTACTGTAATTTCCACTCTTTAGACATTAACAGGGTTGTCCCCCACCACCTTTCTCTGGAAAAAGTTAACTTAGAGCTCCAACCGGTCTCCTGCATATGAAAGGAATGTTTCAGCTCAAATCCCTCTGATGGCTCTCTAACTTGCCTGACAGGTTCCCCTGGACTTTTACAACTTGTGATTGTTTACAACCCCCCAACCGTGAGAGGCACAAAGCTTAAAGCATCTTAAAGATACAGAGCCTTTTCTAAAAAGCTAAAAATTATATTGGTGATGGGTTTTAGTGTTGAGCCAATGACTGGTGCCAGACCTCCATATTCTTTTTCTTTTTGGCACCTGAGGAATATTAATCAATGTAATTGGGATATAGAAAAAGGAATATAGTAGTTTGGATGTTAGCAACACTAGACTTTTGAGTTAATTAATTTTCTCTTTGTTATATATCACTGTACTCGTTTTTCTTTGTTATAAATTTCTGTGTCCTTGCTATGTAAGAATGTACCTTTATTTAGTGCTTTCTGAGAGTGGCACCAGACTTTGGGAAGAACAACACTTTTAAGGTTTTCTGGTTGCCAGACCCTTATCAGAAAAGGGCCATAAAATGTTAATTGGCCCTCTGGCCAGAAGCTGATGTAAATCACCTAAGACTTGAGTATACAGCTAGGTATGCAGAGAGAAAGCCTGGTCTCAATAAGTGTCAGGGCTTCTGACACTGCATAATTTTGTATTATTCATTGTTCTGTAGGTACAACCAAAGGTATAAAAAGTTTATCCGCACAATAAAGGATGGACCAGTTTCTCAGACCAGCTTCTCCAACTGGTTTCTTGGATATCTGGCTCTCCCCGTGTCGACGTCCTCTGTCTTTCTCCTTCTTCCTCCCTCTCCTTTTCAGGGTGAATTCCCATCTGGAGCCTGGAGGCTCACCACATCTACTTACTTGTCTTGGCTTCTAAGACCCACACGAGAGGGATTCCAAGGCGGGGCACTCTCTGCTATTCAAGCGGGCGTCATTGATCTTATACGGATGGTGCAAACCTCTTGTCTTGAGGTTTTATTAGCTTTCCGTGTAATCCAAGTTATTCAGCTTGTAATTTTACTACTACANTTGCTGACACTACATAATTTTGTATTATCCATTGTTCTCTAGGTACAACCAAAGGTATAAAAAGCTTTTCCGGACAATAAAGGATGGACCAGTTTTTCAGACCAGCTTCTCGAACTGGTTTCTTGGAAATCTGGCTCCCCCCCATGTCGACGTCCTCTCTCTTTCTCCCTCACCCTCCCTCTCCTTTTCAGGCTGAATTCCCATCTGGAGCGCAGAGGCTCACCATGTCTACTTACTAGCCCTGGCTTCTAAGACCCACATTAGAGGGAGTCCAAGGCGGGGCACCCTCCACTGTTCAAGCAAGCGTGATTGACCTAATGTATATGGTCCAGATCTCTTGTCTCGAGGTTTTATTAGCTTTCTGTGTACACCAAGTTATTCAGCCTGTAATCTCCATTAAATTTTACTACTACACTGTTTCTTCCTAATCTCTCTTATATTTCTAATTAAATAGTCCTTTCCCAGACTCCTACTCCATTTCGGATTTGAATTCCCTGGATCCACTGTGGCTGGACCTGGCAAGAGCCCTGTGGCACCTGGAGAAAAAGCCACAGATCCCAATGTCAACTCGACAAGAAGCCTGACACTACTGTTACAGCTCAAGAGCAGAGCGGACTTGCATGTCTCCACAAGATCTGAGGCCTGACTCTCGTGTTGAAAGTCCATAGGAATGCCGAGATCCATGTCAGCACTTCAGAGGAAACCTGTGGTTCCGTCCTAAAATCCAGATGAGGACCTAGGAGCCGGCTCCAATCGGAGAGGAATCCCGAGAGGCCCCTCGCAGCTAACAAGAAGACTGGACTTACCTGTAGCAACACGAGCGGGTCCCTGAGACTCCCTTAGTAACTGGAGAGGAATCCCAAGTTTTCTTCCGCAACTCGGAAAAAACCAAGAGATTCTCACTTCAAGGCAAGATGAGTCCCTATTCCGCTGTGGTGTCTCAAGAGAAATCCCACCTTCCCTCTTGGGCCTCGAAAGGATCCTTGATACCCCAGATGCAACTCAAGAAGTTCCCCGACATACCCGTTTCCACTCGAGAGGAACAAGGAGGGTCCCGCCAAAACTCAAGAAGAGCCCCGTTTTCCCCTCCTTATCTTGAGATGAGGGTCCATTTCCCTGCTTTGTTGGGAAAGGAATCCTGGTGTTCCCATCGCACCAAAGAGGAGGCGGTTTCTAGTTGAATGTCTAGAGGAACTCCAGGGGTCGTGTCACCATTCCAAACGACCCTGATGTCCCAGTCTGCTCCAGATACACCTGATTCCCTTGCACTGACTCGACTGTCACCACGAGTGTTGACTCACAACATGATGGCACGTGTGACAGCCATGTGGCACCTCGAGAGAGAGACACAGATCCCTGTCAACTCGACAGGAATCCTGACACTACTGTTACAGCTCGCGAGCAACATGGACTTGCATGTCTCCACATGAGACGAGGCCTGACTCCCATTGGTAAACTCCATAGGAACCCCGAGATCCATGTCAGCACTGGAAAGGAAGCCTAAAGTTGCAGCCTCAGCTACAGATAAGGACTTAAAACCCAGCACCGACTGAAGAGTAATCTGAAGAGGCCCCTCACAACTGGCATGGAGAATGGATTTTCCTGACACCACATGAGTGGGTCCCTGAGGTCCCTATAGTAACTCGAGAGGCTCACTATGTGCAGTTTCACAGTGCATAGAGAAGAGAAGGTGGAGTCTACCCTGGAGGTGATCGCAGCTGATACTGAGCCAGCTGGCTGCCTGAGGATGGAATGTGGGGCAGAGGAAGAGACCCAGCTCTGCTCCCTCATGTGGTACCCAGGGTATGTTGACACCAGACTAGACACTTACATGGTGATGACCATCGCTGCTGTCTGCAAAGGGTTTACACTGGCATGGGTCTTTATCTGAGAGGTCACTCTGTCTCAAAACTACACTGGCCATGGTCATGGCCTTTCCACCCTCACATATTTCTTCTCTTCCTTACTGAACATTCATTTTCAAAAGGGTTTTTGGACCATAGGATGTTGGGTTTTCTCTAGCCTTGTCCAATGAGGAACAGGTTTTGGTCATTGGTGTTGTTCATTTTCCAGCTCTATCTTTTGCCTTTTTCTGTCAATTTGTGAAAAAGGAAGAGCTCCGCATCTCCCTCCTGGCTGAAATGTCACATTTACAACAGCAATGCATACCTGGAGGTTCGGACCACATTTGCCAAAAGGGCTTCCTTTTGCAGATGACATCCTGAAAGTACCTACACTGTCTTTTCAGTTTCCAAAAGGCTATATCAAATGAAATAAAATCAAGAATTGTCAAGTTTAGTCTTACAATATGTGGAGAGTAAGAAAAATCCCCTGGAGAATGGAAAAGTTACTCATTCTAGTATTCTGGCCAAGATAACTCCATGGACTATAAAAACCATGGGACTGCAAAGAGTCTAACAAGACTAAGCACCTATAACGTTCCCTTTCTGTGAGGAAAAAAAAATCCAGTTTCTATCATTTCAGTGATTGACATTGATTGTGGACACCCAAAGAATGGGATGAAATGGAGAAAGAAGAAGACTAAGTGTTGTCAGGTGGGGGAGGGAGAAATGGGGACTTCTTGTCATGAATCCAGGCTTTGCTGGGAAGTGGGGGATAGATTGAGAAGGTGGCAATGTAGACATTGGTGATGGTTAAACAAGATTGTGAGGTCCTTAATATTCCCAAATTGCATCAATTAAAGCAAAATTTATTAACCAAAGCTTAGTAGAAAAAGATACATAAAGCCATAAAAATATAAGATATCACAAAAAAGCTACACACACACCAGATGTGAATAAGCTCTGGGGAATGGCATTCAATCTGCCCTGGGTGGGAAGCGAGTTGATGGCATCCACGGGAAGCAGGCAGGGATGGAAGGTGCAGAGCCAACTGCTCCCCAGGACGAGGTGTTTCCAGAAAGGGATCCGGGTCTCTGTCCAGAGTGGGAGCCCGTTCTCCCTGCAGGGGTGGGTCAGGCATCGTGGGGATCTGGATCTTGGGCAGGAGCCAGGGCAGGCTCTCCCTGCAGAGGAGGTGACTCATCCCCTGACTCGGGTTCTCCTGCCAAAGCCCGAGCAGTTACAGGTGCAGGTGGAGGTGGATGTTCTCGCTGAGGTAGTGGGACATCGGTGCCTGTGGTTGGAAGTCCTGCAGGCACAGAGGTCCGATATGCCCAGTGTGCTGGCCAGAACCCAGCTGGTCTGGTGTCTTTGGGAAGGGAAGGATCAGGTCTCGATCTCCCCTCAGTTGATCCCTGGGTCCTGCACCTGTAGCACTTACTGCTATAGGGACAGGACTTGGAAGTGGAGTCTGGTTGTAATTAGAGGCCAGTGCTAGATCTGTGAGAGAAGAGGTTGCCCATCGTCAGCATTTTGATGTGTGTATACGGGGACAGAAAGCTTCCCAGAGAATCACAAACAATACCCAGCATAGAATGCACTGTGACTGCAGTGTGAAAGATGGGTGGTGTGAGGTGAGCCTTTGTTCCAGGCCCAGACCCAGCTCTGGGAGACTCCTCACTGTGAAGCTCAGCTTCCCCTCCCCACTGACTCACATGCACAGCTTCAGCCTCCTCGCCTCTGTGCTCTGCTGTGCTGGGCTCCAGGTCTTCCTTCTGCCTCAGTGGAAGGGGTTCTCGGGTCTCAGTATCAGAGCCAGATGTGCTAAACTCCATGGCAACCTGAGACTGGGCCCCGGGGTGTGTCCTGGGTCGTATGTGTGGAGCAGGCCTTCCCTGCTTCCTCTTTATTCCTAGTTGGGCTGATTGCTCCATGGTCACGCTCACTTGGAGCCTGCACTGGGCCTCACAGGCAGGGGGGTGGTGATCCAGCGCCTCCCTAGGGGAGGTGAACAGGGTGCCCTCCTCATCGGCCACATTGACTAGGAAGCTCTGAAATGACACTGACCGTCAGTCAGCCCTGCCTGGAGTTGCTCAGCTGGGCCTGACCAGTATGGCAGCTGCTTCTGCCTGCTCAAAATTCTGCTGCCAGCAGAAACATGTGTCTGCTCAGGTACCACCCTGGAAGGAGGAGATGCCCCTGAGGGTGTGGGGTCTTCCTGGGCAGCCAGTGCTGCCTGGACTCTCCCCAACCTACCCAGCCTGCTCTTCCCTGGGGTGGGACACACCCATCCCACACACTTCTGAGCCACATCTTCTGGGGCTTGCTTGAGGCAGACGTACTGCAGGAAACCCCATCCAAACACACAGAGAAAGTACTCAGGGTTAACCGGGTGGGATGGGAGAGGGGAACTGGCCTGCAGTTGAGCTCCTGTGTTACTTTCCTGTTCCTTCGGGCAAAGGGCCAGAGCCCTCTTGGGAGGGTCCTGAGAAGTACCAACTGCGTTCCCAGACTCTCTGCTGGTGAGCTCTACTGAGGCCCCAGCCTGTGGAAACGGGCAAGCAGCAAACCTCCTGGCTGCCAGCAAACTGGCTGGGGGCTCCTCTCTGCTATGAGGCCTGGAGATCCGTTTCCATGTTCTGTTGGGTTCTGTTGCCAGGAAGTGACGTCACTTCCTGGGTTCATTGCCAAGGTCCCTTGCACAAAGCTCCCCAAGCGAACCTCTGGGTTTCTGTCTGTTCACCCACCCTCTTAGGCCATGTGCAGGCACACTTTTACCCACAGCACTCACCCCACAGCTTTGGCAGGCCTGGGTGCCGCCAGGGCCTGAGCTCTGAGGACACAGCTCTTTCAGACAGGCTCCTTCTTCTCATCTGTGATGTGGCCCTTGACAAGCCACATGCCCCTCAGGGTTTATCTAGTCTCTCCATTTGTAGAGTGGGGTCAGTCTCTCATCTACTGCCTTGGTCTGTCAGCCTACAACACCTACATGCCTTTCTACCTGCGGCTGGTATCTTATGGAGCTTGTAACATGGGAATTCCCAAAGACAAGATTCAACATGTAAAGCCTCACAGATGCCATGACAGGCTTATTAGAAAATACCAAGCCACAGAAAAATTCCTGAGTCATTTGGACTCCGTGAGCTCAAGGCCATCTGGGATGGCATAATGGAGACCTTATCAGAAAATAACTCCACCTGCTCTTGGTACAGAACAATCCGTAAGAGATACAAAACTCTAAACCCATGCAAGCGCATTATATGACCAATAAAAATATGCCAAATCCTTGTCTTGCCTTGCTTGCGCAATCAACTCCCGCCGAATCTCTGTCTTTGTCTAAAACCTATAAATACTCCTGTAATCCTGGACTCGGGGCTCTCTTGCCTCCTCAACTGCATTGGAGACGGCAGAGGACCCTAACTTGAGTTAGCAATAAACCCTCCTCTTGCTTTTGCATTGCTGTGGTGGACTTGTTCTCTCAGTTTGTTCGGGGACTTGAGCTCGGAGCGTAACATTTGGGGGCTCGTCCGGGTTCTCCCATCTCCTGGGAGAGACAATTCCCCCGGCAGAAGGGGGACCTCATTAGGAGGTAAGAACTCTGAACACCAGTGTTAGCTCTGATAAGGCTGAGATAAGTCCAGTGTGAGGCCTAGGCCCCCGGTATCGTACTGGGGGGGGGGCATCTGGCACTGATAAGGCTGAGATAAGTCCAGTGTGAGGCCTAGGTCCCCAGTATCGTACTGGGGGGGAGCATCTGGCTCTGATAAGGCTGAGATAAGTCCAGTGTAAGGCCTAAGCCCCCAGTATCGTGTTGGGGGGGTGGCATCTGGCTCTGTGAATATCCTGCAGGTAAGGCCGATTCAGGAACTGGGTTGTTGGTAGCCATTTTATGTTCATTGTCTGCATCTGATCGTTGTTTCTGTGTGAGCGCTGGCATCGTCCCTGTGTTCTTTGTTCGCTTCTAAAAGGTCCCAGGGCAACCACTTTTCATCAGCAAACATGGGACAAAAGGCTTCCACTCCTCTAACTCTTGTGACTGACCATTTCTCTGATTTCAAATCTAGAGCGCAAAATCTGTCTCTGCTGGTGAAGAAAAGCAAGTTGGTAACTTTCTGCAGGGTCAAATGGCCTGCTTTTAACGTGTACTGGCCACCAGAGGGCACCTTCAGCTTGCCAATTGTTCGAGTGGTCAGAGATAAAGTGCTGTGTTGGGACACCCAGATCAAACTCAGTATATCTTGGTCTGGCAGGATCTAGTGGAAAATCCACCAGACTGGCTAAAACCCTTTGTCCTCAAACCTCCTAACCCTTCCTGTCCCTCTTCCCCATCCCCAGCCTCTTCATGCCCACAGGTGCTAGTTGTGGAAACTACCAAAAAAAAAAAAAAAAAAAAAAAAAAGAAAAGAAAAAGAAAAAGAAAAGAGCAAAACCCAGGCAAAACCAGTGCTCCAAGAATCCTCACTGTATCCTAATCTGCTGGATTTAGAGACCAACATTTCCCCGCCCCCCATGCGGACCCACACCCACCTTTGCTTCTGCAGGTTCCTCAGATTTCGTTGGGAGGAATAGGGAGGGACATTGGGCTCTCAGCCCCTCCTTGAGAGGGAGGGCCCGCCCAGGGGACCCGAAGAAGAACAAGAGGAATTGCCAACGTGGCGGCAGAAAAAGACAGCCCAGAGATCCCCTCCTCCACCGTCCAGGCATTTCCAGTGTGGGCGGGGCCTGCCCAGGCGATGGAGAACGGTTTTAGCAGTATTGGCCCTTCTCCACTAGTGACCTTTACAATTGGAAAACTCAAACTCCCTCATTTTCTGAAAAACCTCAGGGTCTCATTGATCTCTTAGAGTCTATCCTTTTCACCCATAACCCTACTTGGGATGACTGTCAGCAATTGTTGCAGGTGCTTTTTACCACAGAGGAACAAGAGCGGATTTTATCTGAAGTGCGGAAAAATGTGCCCGGGGTGGACGGGAGACCCACTATGCAGCCTAACTTGATTGATGAGGGGTTTCCTTTGGTGCAGCTCCGTTGGGATTTTGAGCACACTGAAGGTAGGGAGCGTCTCTGGGTATACCGCCAGACTCTTATGGCTGGCCTTAGAGCGGCTGCCAGAAGGCTAACAAATTTGGCTAAGGTAAATTTGGTCAGACAGGAGCCAAATGAGAGCCCAGCAGCCTTCCTTGAGAGAATAATGAAAGTTTTCAGGCAATATACCCCCATGGACCCCCAAGCTGATGAGGCCAGAGCAGCAGTTATGCTAGCATTTGTGAATCAGGCAGCCCTAGATATTAGGAGAAAGCTACAGAAGATAGAGAGGTTAGATGAACAGTCCTTGCAAGACCTAGTGAGGGCAGCAGAGAGAGTTTTTAACCAGAGAGAGACTCCAGAGGAAAGGGAAGAACATATCAGGCGAAAAGAGAGAGAATATAGGGCCAAAGAAAATCGTAAAAATCAAAAAGAGTTGGCCCAGATAGTCTTTGCAGGAATAGAACAAGGGCATAGTACTCAAAGGACAAAAAAGGTTGATTCAAGGAATGAGGAAAAGTCGGCAAGGCGGAGACTTAAAAAGGACCAATGTGCATTTTGTAAAGAATTTGGACATTGGAAAGATAAATGTCCCAAAAAAGGTTTAAAAGAAAGACCTACTAAGCGGGAGAGGCCCCCAACATCCTCTATGGAGGGCCAAATCCTCTATGCAGGAGAGGAAAGCGATTAGGGGAGTCAGGGCCCAGCACCCCTCCCGGAGTCCTGGGTAACTATAAATGTGGAGGGGAAACCGGTTGGCTTCATGGTGGATACGGGGGCCCAATACTCAGTCCTCAACCAAAAAGATGGACCAATGTCTAAAAAAACCAGCTGGATACAAGGGGCCACTGGGACTAAGTGATATGGATGGACCACAAAACGACATGTGAACTTGGGAGCCCAACAGGTGACCCACTTCTTTCTTGTGATACCCGAATGCCCAGCACCCCTGCTGGGAAGAGACTTGCTATNAGTCCTCAACCAAAAAGATGGACCAATGTCTAAAAAAACCAGCTGGATACAAGGGGCCACTGGGACTAAGTGATATGGATGGACCACAAAACGACATGTGAACTTGGGAGCCCAACAGGTGACCCACTTCTTTCTTGTGATACCCGAATGCCCAGCACCCCTGCTGGGAAGAGACTTGCTATCTAAGGTCAATGCCCAAATTCACTTCGACCATGGACAGGTATCTGTTCTAGATGGGACCGGGCACCTTATACAGGTTCTGTCTCTGGCTTTGAGAGATGAATACAGACTGTACTTGCCAGCTCCCACTGCTATAAATCCTGCTATGCAACAATGGATTCAAAAATATCCTCTAGCCTGGGCAGAAACAGCAGGAATGGGGCTAGCCAAACGAAGACCTCCTATTGTTGTTGAACTGAAGGCCAATGCTCTTCCTGTAAGGGTAAGACAATATCCCATGAGCCAGGAGGCCCAGCAAGGAATTACTCCTCACATACAGCATCTCTTAAAGGCTGGGATCCTCAAAAGGTGCCAGTCCCCATGGAATACTCCCCTATTGCCTGTGAAAAAGCCCCGGGGAACTGATTTTAGATTGGTCCAAGATTTACGAGAAGTCAACAAACGGGTGAATGATATTCATCCCACTGTTCCCAACCCTTATACTTTACTAAGCAATCTGTCTCTAGATTATGTTTGGTATGCTGTCTTGGACTTGAAAGATGCCTTTTTCAGTCTACCTGGCCCCCACGAGCCAAGAGATCTTCACATTTGAATGGCAAGAAGAAGGCTCTCAGACCCCCGGACAGCTGACTTGGACTCGACTGCCACAAGGCTTCAAAAATTCGCCCACACTGTTTAATGATGCACTAGGTGAAGACCTCCATGAGTATCGGGTTGACCACCCCACTATTGTTCTATTGCAGTATGCTGATGACCTCATGTTGGCAGCAACTATGGAGGAAGCATGCCTAGAGGCAACAGGTGACCTCCTCCAAACTTTGGGGACTTTGGGATACTGGGCCAGTGCCAAAAAGGCCCAGATAGCTAAACAGGAGGTTATATACCTAGGATATAAAATAAAACAAGGACAGAGATGGCTAACACAAACCATGAAAGAGACAATATTGCAGATCCCAGAACCCACAACTCCTAGACAAGTGAGAGAATTCCTGGAGACTGTGGGGTATTGCTGATTATGGATTTTGGGTTCACTGAAAAGGCCCGACCATTATATAAAGGGAGCAAAGAAAATAAAGACTGGAAATGGACTGAGCCAATGAAAGAAGCTTTTCAAGAACTTAGGCGAGCCCTATTAGAGGCCCCAGCCCTTGCTCTCCCTGACCCATCCAAACCCTTCCAATTGTTCGTAGATGAAAGACAGGAAATAGGAAAGGGGGTGTTAACACAAAAGTGGGGACCATGAAGGCGACCAGTGGCATATCTCTCCAAATGGTTGGACCCGGTGGCTGCTGGGTGGCCACCATGCCTTCGGATCATCGCTGCCACTGCCATCTTGGTCCATGATGCTGATAAACTGACTTATGGACAGAGACTTGTAGTCTATACCCCCCATGCCATCAAAGAAATTTTAAAGCAGCCGCTGGGTAAGTGGATCTCCAATGCCCGCTTGACACACTTTCAGACACTGCTGCTTGACACCCCACGGATACACTTCCAGACCCCCTGTTTTCTAAACCCAGCCACTCTTCTGCCAAATCTAGAGGGTGACCAACCCCTTCATGATTGTGGTGAGATATTGGCTGAGATGACAGCAATACGAAAAGACCTAACAGATGTGCCTTTAACTAACAGTGAGCTGATATGGTTTACAGATGGAAGCAGTTATGTAAAGGATGGACAGAGAAGGGCGGGAGCTGCAGTAGTTGATGATTCTGGACAAAAAAATATGGGCTGAAGCCCTTCCTCCAGAAACCTCCGCGCAAAAGGTGGAATTGATTGCTTTAATACAGGCCCTGGAGAAAGCCAAAGGAAAGAGAATAACTATTTTTACCGACAGCAGATATGCTTTTGGTACTGTACATATTCAGGGCCCAATATACAGAAAACGGGGGTTCCTGACAGCAGAAGGAAAAGAAATTAAAAACCTGTCTGAGATTTGCAGACTCCTGGAGGCCCTCCAACTGCCCAGGGCAGTGTCAATAGTACATGTTTCTGGCCATCAAAGAGGAAAAGACCCCAGAGCACAGGACAACCACGCCACTGACAAGGCGGCTCGAAAAGCAGCTGATAGAGACTATGTCGCCCCCATACTAGCAATAGGACTGGGACTTCCACCCCCAGGTATGGGGACCTTGCCCCCCACCCCTGAATATTCCTCATCTGATCTTGCCTGGATTCGAGAAAATGCCGACCTTCGAGAGGGTGAAGATGGATGGTATTGAGACCCAGATGACTACTTGATGCTTCCTGCCAATTTGGGTCGACATCTTTGTGAACATCTGCACCAGACTACACATCTGGGAGAGAAAAAGACTCTAATGCTTCTCCAGACTGCACGTCTGAGGTTCCCTTGGCACCAAGTGACTGTACGAGAAATAGTTCATGCCTGCAATGCGTGCCAGCAGATAAGACCAGGGAAAGGACAGCATACAGGAACGAGGTACCGGGGAGAAAGACCAGGGCAACACTGAGAGATAGATTTCACAGAGGTAAGGCCAGGCAAGTATAGATACTGCTCTCTGTTAGTTCTGGTAGATACCTTTACAGGATGGGTAAAAGCTTTCCCCATTAAAGGGAAAACAGCTATGATAGTAGGTAAAAAGATTCTAGAAAAAATAGTGCCTAGGTTTGGTCTGCCGGTAACCATTGGCTCTGATAATGGGCCCGCTTTTGTGAGCCAGATTGTTCAGGGGCTTGCCTTAGCCCTGGGGACCAAATGGAAATTACATTGTGAATACAGTCCTTAGAGCTCAGGACAAGTTAAAAGAATGAATCGGACCCTAAAAGAGACTTTGGCAAAGTTGGCAATAGAGACTGGTGGGGACTGGGTGACCCTCCTTCCCTTCGCCCTCTTCTGTGTACATAACACCCCTTACAAACTAAAATTGACCCATTTTGAGATTATGTACGGAAGACCCCCTCCCGTATGCCCTATCTTTGAGGGAAAGAAACAGCCTCCCCCTACTCTGTGGCAATTTGAAAAGGACCTTATGGCACTAGGTAAGGTACATACCCACATCTGGAAGTTGCTCCGAAAAATATATGAAAAAGAGAATAAGGGGACAATCCCCTCACATGACGTTGGTCCAGGAGATTGGGTATAGGTAAAGCGGCACAAAGCTAAGTCATTAGAACCTAGACGGAAATGTCCTTATGTTGTTCTTCTTACCACCCCTACTGCCCTAAAGGTCGACGGAATTGGGCCTTGGGTACATTTCAACCACGTATGCCAGGCCACCCTAGAAGAACAAGAAGAGGCCAGAAAAGAATGGGAGGCATCTTTGCACCCATTTGCACCCTCAAGCTGAAGCTCAGCCGGCGACGAGATTCAAACAGCTCGTCCTGACCACCTTATTGATGACCACTCTCCTCTACCTGGGAGCCTCCAACATCAACCCTCATCAACCCGTCAAGATCACCTGGAAACTGCAAAATGGACTGACACGAGAGGTGCTCAACTCGACTACAGAAGTACATCCTCCTAACACCTGGTGGCCAGATCTGTATTTTGACCTGAAAGCAGTAGTCGGGGTATCTTGGGCGAGGGGTTTTCTCCGGCAGCAGGGATTCTGGGCATGTCCAGGACACCAGAGGAGCAACTGGAAGACTTGTGGGGAGATACAGGACTATTTCTGTAAGTCATGGGATTGCGTGACATCTAATGATGGGCCTCAGCGTTGGAAAGTAGGTAATCGAGACCTCCTCAATTTCTCATTCGTTAAGCCCACTGCCAGATAGCTTAGAGACTGGACATATGAATGTGAAGAGAGTTGTAACTATGCACAAGTTAGGATAAGATTCAATCAAGAAGCAGCAGTAAAAGAGAGATCTTGGGTTTCTGGCCTGTCCTGGGGAATACAGATGAGAACAGTTGGGGGCCCTTACTACGGAGGAGTTATAATCCTCAGTCAGATCGTAGAGCTGGCGCAAATATATAGCATAGGTCCAAACCCAGTTGAAAAAATTCATGTAACCCCACATCCAGCAACCTCGGCTCCCACGTCCCAGGCTCCTTCGGGACCTATAGACGATGTAGGTCCCATTGGCAATCTTGAAAATACAGACCCCCTGTGGAAATTAATAAGAGCAGCTTATGTGACTCTAAATCAAACCCATCCAGAGGCAACTAGATCTTGCTGGCTCTGTTACAACTTAAATCCCCCTTATTATGAGGCAGTAGGCCGCAATGCCTCTTGTAATTTGGTCAATGACACTGATCCTCCCCAATGCCGATGGGGAGAACAAAAGGCGGGTCTTACAATGAGAGAGGTTTGGGAAAAGGGGTTATGTGTGGGCAAACTGTTACCAGGAAAGTCTCCACTGTGTGCACATGCCGTTGAACCCACGAACTTACCCATAGCCAAATGGCTGATTCCAGAGATGGGAGGATGGTGGGTTTGTTCACATACTGGACTGACTCCATGCTTACATAGCACGGTATTTGACCCCAAAGCAGAGCTTTGTGTTATGGTGGTGGTGGTGCCAAAAATTCTGTATCGCTCTGAAGAGACAGTATATAACTACTAGGCCCAACGGCAGACTCCTAACTTTCACATAGAACAGAACAGGGTTAAAAAAGAGCCTGTCATGGCCATCACTATAGCAACTATGTTTGGCCTTGAAATAGCTGGAACTGGGACAGGAATAGCAGGCTTATCTCTCCACAGTCAGGGATTTAACTCTCTGCGGGCGGCCATAGAAGAAGACATTACCTGCTTAGAAAAATCAATCAGTCACTTAGAAAAATCATTGACTTCCTTATCTGAGGTGGTCTTGCAAAATCGAAGGGGGTTAGACTTACTTTTCCTGCAGCAAGGAGGACTCTGTGCAACCCTAGGAGAAGACTGTTGCTTTTATGCTGACCACACGGATAGTCAGAGAGTCTATGGCCAAAGTGAGAGAAGGGCTGGCCCAATGCAAAAGAGAGCGAGAGGCTCAACAAAGCTGGTTTAAATCCTGATTCCAACGGTCCCCTTGGCTAACAACTTTAATTTCTACCCTGCTGGGGCCCCTGCTAGTGCTTTTACTAATCCTCACCTTCGGACCTTGAATTGTTAACAAGCTTATAACTTTTGAAAAGAAACGTATTAATACGGTCCAGCTGTTTGTACTCAGGCAACAATACCAGGCAGTGCCCCCCAAAATAGAGGAAGATTCCTCTATATGACCAAAGAACAGGGGGGAATGTAAAGCCTCACAGATGCCATGACAGGCTTATTAGAAAATACCAAGCCACAGAAAAATTCCTGAGTCATTTGGACTCCGTGATCTCAAGGCCATCCAGGATGGCATAATGGAAACCTTATCAGAAAATAACTCCACCTGCTCTTGGTACAGAACAATCCGTAAGAGATACAAAACTAAACCTGCGCATGCACATTTTATGATCAATCAAAATATGCCAAATCCTTGTCTTGCCTTGCTTACCCAATCAACTCCCACTGAATCTCTGTCTTTGTCTAAAACCTATAAATACTCCTGTAATCCTGGACTCGGGGCTCTCTTGCCTCCTCTACTGCATTGGAGACGGCAGAGGACCCTAACTTGAGATAGCAATAAACCCTCCTCTTGCTTTTGCATTGCTGTGGTGGACTTGTTCTCTCAGTTTGTTCTGAGACTCGAGCTCAGAGTGTAACACAATACATGGCTGATCTAGCACAGNTACTGCATTGGAGACGGCAGAGGACCCTAACTTGAGATAGCAATAAACCCTCCTCTTGCTTTTGCATTGCTGTGGTGGACTTGTTCTCTCAGTTTGTTCTGAGACTCGAGCTCAGAGTGTAACACAATACATGGCTGATCTAGCACAGAACGGCCTAGAAACAGGCCTGGATGGGCTTTGGGACCTCAGAAAAGGCACACAGCTTCCTGCCTGTTTTGGGACCCAGCCCTAACCCCCCCCCCCAATGGAGGACTGAAAGGAAGACTGGAAAGTCACCTTCTCTTATTTAAAAAAGGACCCAACTTTCTGGTCCTCTTTTTTCCATTGAGATTCTGGTTCAAGTGCCCCATCTTGGATTCTGTGGGTTGCTGAGCCAATAATGGCTCCCTGCATTCTTCTCCTTTACTCTCATAAGATTGGGTCATTTTCCCACTTCTGCAGTGGATGGGCACTGTCATTTCTTCTAACTTCCAGATAGGTTTATGAAATGATCTGTAAAATCTACTCATTTCCTCGCTTTGGTTCAATGTCTCTCTCTAGACATGTCGTTTTTTCTTTTCGAAGTTCAGTCTCTGTCTTCCCTTTACTCTTTTTTTTTTCACTTTGATTTTTTTTAAAATTTTTATATTTTAGTTTGTTTTGCTTTACAATACTGTACTCATTTTGCCATACATTGACATAAAT